>JANSTT010003227.1:36987-83221 GCA_026745375.1 Platyura marginata
AAATTTAAGAAAAATTATTTGTTTTTTAAAAAAAAAATTTTTTTTAAAAAAAAAAAAAAAAAAAAAAAAAAAAAAACCAAAAAAAAATTTATATTTTTTTTTTGTTTTTTGGGGGGGGGGGGGGGGGGGGGGAAATCGGGATTAAATTAAATAAAATTTCTTTAGACGTATAAATTTGCACTCCAGGAACGCCTAGAAATTTGGTAATATTTTTTTTTAAAATCAAATTTGAGGATTTATTTATTAATTATTATTCATTTTTTAGATTATCAAGTTGAAATCGTGCAGCTGAACAGTCACAAGGCCTTTTAATATCATAGAAGAGAATTAAAGAAAACTTGAAGAAGATATGTATGAACGAGATTCGACACAAAATTTTGTGAATTTTATCTCATGTGTAAGTATTTTTAACTTTTATTGCATGTACTTGATTATATTATTGACATTTAAACAATGCAAATTTATGCTAAGATAACGATTAGATTAAAAATTCACTGTTCAGAGATGCTATAAAGAAATCAGATTTTGTAGAGTGAGTTTTTTTTTTGTTACCTTTTTTTAATGAGATAAATATCCTAGTTTAATTTAGTGTGAGAGAGGGCGGGCGCTCCTTAGGCCTCTAAAGATGGTCACTCTTTACATCACTCTTTATACATTTATCTCAATTGACATGAGAAGCTCTTTTTTGTGGAAAAGATGTTCTTTTTACGAAAACCTTATAAATGCTCACAATTTTAACGCTATTTTTAAGCATTGCATTTTTAGCATTTTTAGAGAAAATGTCAATATTTAGACTGTTTTTAAGTGCAATCTAATCACCCGGCCTCAGATTCAAATCAACATAGTTACCAGAGAAAAACACTTTATGTTTCATCCCCAGTCGGTCTTGAACCCGAATCCTCCCGCTCCAGACGCAACCACTCAATGTACTGAGCCCATTTGGTCGGTTGTTGTCGCCTAAGTAAAATGTTTAATTTAAATCTTATTTGGAAGTCATGTACTTATTACTCCTGTGAAGTTTTGCTTCATAATTTACTACTTTTTGTTTTTTTTAATGCATTCTACTTTAAAATATTGGACCATTATATACTTGTGGGTTGTCCTTTTGGACCATGTATGATTGTTATCATAAAATATATATCAAATTATTCTACTGGCTATAAATGTGGTCAATATCACTACAGCAAACTTTTGTTTCAAAGAAAACTATCAAGAGAGAAAAAAAAAAAATAAAAATCCTGTGGCTTAACAGATAAATATCAATCTCTACCAATCGACTCTTCATTTTAAACATGTTTATGGTGTCGTATCTGTGTATGTGTATATGTTGTCTGATTTGTATAGAAGATTATTGCTGTAATTAAGTAAATACGAATATATGGCATAATTGTGTTAAGGATAAGGCCTCCGTCAAAGTTTCATATAAACAATTTTTATAACGATGGCAATATGTCACCGAGAATGACCAAACCCATAACAACGATTATACCAGCAGATATCTCTAACTGATAACAAAAAAAAAATACATTCCAATGTATTAATTGATTGATTACTACAATACAAACTTGGTCACATACATTTTATTCGTATAGCCACAAATACAAAGCTCTTTAATGAACAACAAACATA
Source organism: Platyura marginata (assembly GCA_026745375.1). NCBI lineage: Eukaryota > Metazoa > Arthropoda > Insecta > Diptera > Keroplatidae > Platyura > Platyura marginata. The sequence goes on from JANSTT010003227.1 coordinate 38,617, forward strand.
CATGCTCGCTCAATGTATATATAATTAAATTCAATATGTTTATAATGAGTACACACCCTGTGTTTATCTTAATTACGTTCACCATAAGCGCGAATCTACATTCATTTATTCATTTCGAATACTTTGCTGAATTTATTTAGTTAGTTTGGAAAAATAAAATAAAAGAGAACACGCGCATTTCTTTTAATCTAAATATTTTAGGTCAGTTGTCAGTTCACAATACTATATATTCCTATTATATACAGATATTGCCTAGCCTAGCCCATAACCATGAACAATAAAGCCATAACAAGAATGTTAATAATAATAATAATACTACATAATAATAATATTAATTCTGTCTATACCACTTTTATAGAGAGTGTATGAGTGTAAGATATAATCTAAGAGAAGAAATAAAAAAAAAAAAAAACTGGCAAATTTAATTGAATAAACCAATTCAGTAAGTCTGTGTGTGGACCCCACCCACCCACATAGTGTGCCGACCACATGTTCAATAAATTATTGTTTACGCTAAATTATGTCGAGAGAAAAAATTGAGATAAAAAAACAAAAAAAATTGGTTACGAAGATGTGTCTTTTTGGCCTTCTCAATAAAACTGTTTTTGTGGCACGTTATATCGAATCTTGTAGGAGTAGTAGGCTCAATGAGTAGGATTCTTGTATTGTTATGGTTAGGTATCGCTAAATAGTTAGTAGGTTCATGAACGCAAAACATTTAACCAACGATATTTTGTTGTAATTTCAATTTGATATTATATGGGGGAGGGGGTGTGTGGGGATATCTTTTTTTTACCTATAGGAAATATCGTATATTTTTGTATGTTTATAATAATAACTAACCTGTTGTACACTCGGCGTTGCATTAGTTCCTGCAGGTGATTCAAGGGGCGACCCTGAACAACTGGAATGGCTGTCATATTGAGATATCTAAAATGGAGATAACAAAATTGTTAATTTATGGGTGAATTTTTATATTATTTTGCTAGGCATAAAGCAAAAAAAAAAAAAAAAAACAAAAATAAAGAAAAGCTCGCGTGACATTTTGTAATTTGAAATCTGTTTTGTTTTTGTTTTTTTTTTGTTTTTTACATTCGTGGGATTATGTTGTATTTATTCACATTTATATAGGCATTTAGAATAATTTTTTCGTTATTTTCCTACAACTCTATTAACGAAATGTATTTATTTTAGGGATAGCGAACCCAATTAATTAAAACTCTATCTCTATCTGTATTGTGTAGCCATATCTGATCAGAATTTCGGATGTAATTTTAATTTAATTTTTCTTTTTTTTCAGTGTTGTACTGTTGATGTAAATAAATATCATAATATGTACGATATATAAAAATGCGAGGATTGTACATATTATATGTTGGTGTGTACATTGCTTATGTATGAAATAGATTTCTTTTGATTAAATTTTGGCACACAGTAAGATAAATAGCCCATAAAATATAAGATAAAAAAAAAAAAAAAATAAAATAATAAAACAACTTTAAATTGTTGGTTGTAAAAGAAAAAGTTGGGCTCGGCTGCAATAATTGGCTCATATAAAAACGTAAATTTATCTCGAATTTTTAATTAAATTTCATTTTAAAATATCATGACTTAGAAACCATTTTTGGATGGTGGTGGTACTTCATAATGCAATAAAGTTGAGAATCTTATTATGGCTACGTTTATTTTCGTTACGGGCAATGTTTAACTGATTCTTTCTGGAATATTTTGTATTGTATTATATCGATTGCTTATATACAATACCCACTAACTCATTTTTATGTACTTTTCAGGAGACAGTAAAAACTTTATTGTTCTGTATATAGCGTATTGAGTTAGTGGATGGTCAAACATCGCAAAAAAACGAAATTTTTAAAACAAACTTTTTCTGATATTTTTACCATAGATGCAGGGTTGCATAAACATCAATGTTATGCAATAAAAAAAAAATCGGTAAAAATGAGTTAGCGGGTTTTGTATATAAGCCATTAATATACTGACATAGTTCTGGAGTTTTCACATGATTTAACCGGTTATGGGAATGGGCTGGAAATTCATACAAAGTGTTTCTGGGTTTTTTTTTCTCACAAGATTGATCTTGTATAGTAGTTTAGGATCATTGTTTTCCTTTCCAACCGAATAACTAATGTCTTCGCTTTCAGAGATCTTGGGGTTTTTTATAGCTGCCTGGTCCAATAAAAATCAAAATCAACCCTAAAAATCTAATGGACCAAGAACGAGCAGGTATATTTAGGCATAATGAACATAAAAAAAAAAATTTCTTTTTGGTCACGTGCTGTCTGACTATGAGACGTGAACTTGGCACGTGTTCTTTGCGCACATAGCAATAGCAATTACTACCGCTTGAAAGACTTTCTACTAAAAAAAATTTACATATAGGGAGTAGAGGTAGTTTCACAAAGCGATGAACAATCAACCAACAATTACCAGTATATAAGTACGCTGGGTACTGGGTATATTGAAAGCTGCATGCTAATGCAGAGATTTCCATTTCCGCTAGAATCTAGAAGTTGATATCTCATTGCATATACATTATTGTTGGTATTTTTAGCAACATTTTAGAAACTATTTCTAATTTGGCTATTGATATAATAAAAATAGGAAGTAACTGTTATATTGTTCATATCAATATTCAATATGTAAATAAACTCACAATTAATTCGAGTGACTGAGTTGACAGTTGACAATTGTGTAATTTTCTGTAATTTGGTCCTGGAAATTTTGATAGTAGGTAGTGCTAATATTTAACAAAAAAAAAAATTCCACAATTTATTAATCTAAATTTATTAATAATTATGTATAATAAACACACAGAGATACCGGCGGCATTTCTAACGAAATTTAACTTAACTTTATGGATAGATTGGAAAAGAGATAAATAAAAAAAAACAAAAAAAATTGGTATACCTACTTTTTTTTTTGGAAATTAAATCATATCATGTGCACGTTATCTTTAATTTAAAAACATTAAAAAAAAAATCGGACCGCTTCGTATAATTGACCGACATGACAGTGATAATAAAGCTTAACAAAAAATATTACCCAATTAAACGGTTTTTTTTTTATTACTGGCTATTCATATAAATAATAATAATAATAATATGATGAAAAAGTTTTTATTTTTAAAATACATCCGCACGTACTTCACCCATTTAGATGCAAGCAATTGATTCATACAAATTGTAATCTTTTATGAAAATGGCGGTATCTTTTGAAAAGCTTTGAAAATAACATTTTTTTTTATGTAAAAAAAAACTGCTAATCTACATTGCAAATAAACAAGGCTTGTTTCGACTAGCTTATGTAATTGACATAGATTTTTCTCTCTTTTTTTTAATAATAAATTATTTTTCTTGTTAAATGTATAAATGTACATTATATGTAGTACCTATATGTTGTGTATGTTTAGAATATTGATGCGCTGTATAATTAGAGGTAGCTAATAGAACGTTTTTTTTTTTTTTTTTTTTTATTTATATTCAATTTATTTTATTTTACATAAACAATTACACATTTATGTATTTCAATACTATTTTCGAATTGTTTATTTGTTTTGCTATGTTTAGAAAATCCCAATAATAAAATAAATACATCTCTAAATAAAAGTCTATTTTGAGCTTAATTATTCGCAAAACTTGCAATATAAACACTAACAGTATACGTATGCGTGTGTGTGTGGGTGTGTACGTATGCATTATATTATAATTAATTATATCTAGGTGTAATAAATATCCGGTAATTATAGAAAATTTTCTTAAGTCAGATAAGGTAAAAACCTTTCATTAAATTAATTGTTGTATTGTAAAGTCATTTATGAATCATTCAGAAACATATGGTGGATTTGTATGACAATAATGATGATTATGGGCGCATATTGGCCCAAGTTCCAAAAAAAAAAACAAACAATAACAAGAAAAGCCCTCCTAAAGAAATTGTCTTCTATATTTCAATAAAAAGGATACGCCGCTCCATGAACGAAAAATAGATACAAAAGCAAATTTTGAGCATGCGAAACAATGGACAATGGCTTATGTGACTTACCAGCCTAATCGTCGATACAGTTTAGAGATACATTTTTGGAATTTAGTACGATTATACAAATACGATCGGAAAAAGAAGAAGAAGATTTTTAAAGGTCGTTAATAACTAAAGAAAACAATAGAGGAACCACGAAGAAATCCTAACTATATGCTCACCATACAAAATGAAAAGAAATGTTGATCATTATTTCTATTTATAGCATCATACTAAGGAGATTCCATTATTGATATATGCCAATCAATTTTTATAGAAATTCTAAATTGTCGCCGGAATCGAGCAGATAAACTCTGTAGATTCGATGATGAATGAACCGGGAATTTTTTTAGACAGAAGTACATACATATGGATTAATATCACGAAGTTAAATATAAATTTATCGTTTTTCGTTCATGGAATTACTAACTGGAATTCTTATACTACAAAATCATTTCAATAACGTCTGTTTTTTTTTAAACAACATTTCTGTTGAGGCTTAGAGAGTCTCCTCTGTGTAATGTGTAAATATATGAGATGTGAGCACTATTCACAGACTATATTTAAGTCGATTACTTAAATCTTAAATTAATAGAACAATTTGAAAACTTACTTTTTGCTGATTTGATGGAAACGAGTACTCTAAGGGATTTGTCATTGCAATTAGTGAATTTAATATTTCTGGAGTTCGTGGAGTGGTCGTTCCAAGGCCGCCATCGACACTTAGCAGCGGTGGTCCGCTAATGCTTACATTTAAATTATACATTTTTCGAAAAATGTTTCTATTTGTTTCTTTTTTAAATGGTTAACTATTTAGGTTTTTGTATTTTTATTTTTAATTATTTTTTTTTTCTTTATTTTTATTTTTTAAAAATAATTTAAAAACGAATTATTATTTAAATCACAGTTGGCTGGTATATTTTTAGATTATAGCAAATCTTATTTAAATTTTTAATTAAGTTGAACACCTTTCTATCCTACGATCGGCTTCGATAAACTTCATTAATTATAAAATAGAACAAATTCGAAAGGTTTCCTGCTGCTGCTGCTGCTGATTATAATGATGATTTTGGTTCCAAACCAGACATTTGTATTTCCATAAATCACACCAAATTATTATTAGAGAAACGTTTTAAGGTCATCTAATTTTGAATAGTTTTCACAGTTTTTGTTGGTTGGTTGGTTGTTGTTGTTGTTTAATTAATTATATTAATTAAATGACGAGGTAACACCGTTAATTTGAATATTTTGGAAAAAATACTATTATATCACCGTGTAATTATGAAGATAAATTAGAAAAAAAAATATATATATATAAATTTATAACTTTTATACACTAACATAAACACTGACATAAAATATTAACACGTACATAAAATAATAAAAAAAAAAAACAGTCAAATTTGGTAGATATTTTTGAATATCTCGATTAGATTTTTTTCTTTTCTTTGCTCTTGTTTATAACAATAACAAAATGACTTTAATATGCACTGGTATTAAATTTTTTTTTATTTTTTTATTTTTTTTTTAATATTTAAATCACGTTTGACTTTGTCACAATTTTCTTTCCTGGAATTTTAGTGTTGTTCGTAGGATGATAAATCTTTCTTTAGTCGGTCGTTGCGTTGTTTCTGATTTTAAATATTTGTTGGACGAGATCTGAAAATATATGAGTTATTTAGATTTTAATGCATAATTTAATGAGCATACGTGCTTACAAGTGAAAATAAAAGTTATGATACATGAAATATATAGACTTTGTATGTTTTTTTAAGCATATACAGTTTATATATATATATATATTTGTATATTTTAAGTGTGTTAGAATTTTAATGTCTATTTTATAATAAATGTTTAATTTAGATTTACTATTATTTAAACAATGAAAAAAATTAATTAAGATTTTTTTTATTTTTTGAGTCTAAAAATGAATCCATAATCGTGGCCAATACCAATGGCTGATCAACAAAAAGTAAAGTCCATTAATAATAAATTTCTCCAATTAACTATTTGGTTTTTGGTACAAAAAAAAATGAGTCTTTCCGACTGTTTCTACTCATATTGTATATTCAACAAAATTTACTTAGCACCGTTCGTGAATTAACAAAAAAAAAATGCTCATTCTAATTTCCCAGCTTTGTTCTAATTACTCAGATTGTAATTATAATAATAATTGGAATTGGAATTGATATTGTATTTTAATAATTTATTGTTTATGGCCACACCCTATTTCTCTATAGACATAGAGCAATGAATATTTATATTTTATGATATTCAATTTAAATAAATTTATCCTTAATTAATTTAATATTATAATATTTTAGGTGGCTAACTTTTCGGACCAACTAAAACCAAGTTTCTTGTAAGAGCAAAAATATTAACACAAAACGTTATAGAGAAAACGTCAACTAGAAATGTATACGGGCTAACAAATGCCCAAGATTTGGTGAGTTTTTTTTTTTATATTTTAATAATACATTTTTTTTTAAATACATATACAATTGCTGAACGAATATGTTAGTACAACTCCGCAAAGTATAGGTTTTGCTAGTAATTATTTATAAATGTCAAAAATACATATTTGTCAAACGGTTTTGTTATTAGATATTTTTGGCTATAAAATTGAAGTTATCATCTAGTACACCACAGACTATCTGTATAGCACCATAATAAATATTTTTTATCTTTATCTAGTCTAGTCTAGACTCTAGAAACACTTTACAACTGTATTACTCATAAGTCATAATGTCATAATCAATAAAAAAAAAAAAACCTCCGACTATTCTTCAATCATCTCATTTAAGAATGAAATATTTACAACCGTTTGAAATTATCTATACTAAAAAAATATTCAACTATACGTCAAGGTTAAAGGAATTTAAAAGATCTTTCGATTTCCTTGTAACATACTTATTTATTTCCACTTCTATATCTACATACTTGCACAGATACAGATATACATATGTATATGTATCATATGGAATTAAGAAAGTAATTTGTCAATGAAAAATATACATTTTAATATATTCTGGCTAAATTGAAATTGATTATTATTAAAACAAATCAAATAACAATAGCCAATCAACCTGTCGACGAGGACTAATCAAAAATTCATTAAAAATATTTAATAAAATCGATTTATTATTCATAAACCTAATGCATTAATACTTAAGTATATATATATGGCAGAAATGAATCGTTTCTAAATACACAATTACAAATAATATTTAATAATACGTCGTCTTCAAGGTAATATTAGAATAATGTAAGTGGGTAGATTCTCTGTAATGTTTAATGTGATCATCTGTCGGTCTTAACCTTGACCAAAATTCAAAGGGGGTTAAAAATTCTGATTAAAATGAAAAAAATGTTTCAAATGTGGTGCAATTTTGATATAGAAATTTGTTTAACATCATAATGTGGCGCCCAATATGAGGCTAATTTGATGACTAAGTATATTCATGAATTGTCAATTTATTTATTGATTTATTTTTAATTTTTATTATTTAGTATGATCAAAATTGGTATCGAAATTTGGCTTTGAGTCAATTATAATTCAGGTATAATACACACGGCTTATAAGATTTTTTCGGCATGGACCTTATTGAACCTAATTTTAGGAACCTTTTATATAACAAACTCTCGTATTATCTTCTTATAAACTTCAAAACCTTGTTGTTGTTGTTGTTTTTTATTTTTGGTACGAAACATAAGACTTAAAAAAACATAAGAATATTAAATATAAATTATAAATTGTATTAAATCCCAACAGAGCTACTTTCTTGCCATATAAAGACGATGTTCATTTATGGGCAGTACATATGAATAAAATTTAACTTTATTGGAACATATAACTACACACATACATACATACATAGTACAAATATATAAACTAGATATAGTTAGGTATTATAGACATAAAGCATAATATATAAATAATACCGCACCAGAGCGCTAGCGCTGAATGAACAATATATTTCTAATTGATCGTGCACAAATATTCGAGGAATTTTTTCACGAATATTATTTTTTGTTTTGTATTTTGTTTTTTTTTTTTTTGTTTTTTTTTAGAAGCATATAATTACTGTTTTTTGAATAAATTTTGGGTAAACTAGATTTCAATCGTATACATATACGACGAAATAACGAAATATTATACATTTTCGACCGATTTTTTTTAGTTATATGTCGGTACTATAATTTGAGGAAGACAATAGGTCCATTTATTTGCGTTATGATGAGTTTTTTCTCTCTCTTGCCTATAAAATAGCTTGTTATGGTAATAGCTTTGATAGCCTTGAACAAATTTAATTATGTTTGATGCCGGTTGATACTTAAATGTTTGCTTTTAAACTTTTATTGTGCTAAGGAAATTAACCTACATAATAACTTTATTGTTGTTAATTGCATTATGTAACAAAAAAAAAAAAAAAATTTTGTGTGGTTCTAAATCTAATGGAATAAATGATGTTGGTCAAAATGGTGGGCACACCGCGTATGTCTTTTGATCATTTGTTTTGATAACATTTTATTTAATAGTTGAAAAATTATATTTAAATTCATTTGGTCGTTATGTAATAATTGACACTAAAGGACGAATTTAAATTTAAATAAACATTTAATTTATATTTTGATAACTATAGTTTTTTTTTTTTTGTTTAAGCATAATATTTACAAATACCTCACAGGGAATAACACGTTATATAACGCGCTCCACACTTATGAGATAAATTTAGTTGAAGATTTCATTTAAAATCTGAAATCAGATATTACTCATTGTTTTTAAAACGAACAACAATTTGCGCAACATGTGACCGCAAAAGTTTATTTTGTTTTTAAAAAAATTGTTGTGGCTTACCAGAAAATAATACTAAAAATGCAACATTTAATTGTTAACCCTTAACTAACGAGGAGAGAAACCACATATAAATAGAATTTTTTAATTAAACTACAACTTGAAACATTTTTACAGCCACTCTCAAATATAAGATTTAGTGTTAGAACTTAAAACAAGTGTTAAATTCGAGAGATATAAAAAGAAAAAAAAAACTTTCGGGACAAATCGGTTTTCTATCTTGGAAATCTTGAAGGGGCCATATTTTGGCAATGTTATTTCTTCTTTTGTCAGACGTTAAAATTGGAACCTTGTGTGGGTAATTTTTTTATACAATTTTTTAAGATCATCAAAAAATAAAATAAAATCGTTTAGTTGAGCTACTTTTTTAAATCAGTTTCACATAAAACTTTATTCCAAATGTTTAAGATTAAATTACAAAAATTCTTAACTCTAAATATTTTTATCATATGAAACGACAATTTTTTTTTCTTATACCACTTATTTTGTATAGGTAAACACAAAAAAGGTTTGTTCAAGTGTGAATTTAAAAAAATAAAATAGGTAAATAGATAACTGACAATAGTTATTGATGTAAGATTTTAATAAAGTTGATCAAATAATAAATAATAAACAAAAAAAAAAACAAAAAATTAACAAAACAGTAATTTTTTAGAAGGCTGAGACTAACCTTACTTAATATAAATTATTTATTATACTTAAATGGAATAATACAAATATGTAATAAATATTTATATGATAACAATCGGCCAAAAATATATTTCTTTTTCAATTAAAATTTTAAATTTTTAGTTAATCGCCACCCACCATCCATTTAAGAGTTAGTGCAGCAAATCTCACCATTCTTTTATATAATACAGACATTTATGTACATACCACAAATATCATTAAATTGAAATAATAAAAAATTACAATGTGGGTGAATTTGATGTGCAGAATTGTTGGGGCCCAATAGCTAATCAACAAAAAGACCATCAAAGTTTATATATGATGTGGCACCTTTCAATTAAAGTCGAAATTATTTAAATGAGCTGGCCATTTTTTTTTTTTTTTTTTTTTTTTTTCTTCAACTTTTCTATACCAAACTGCATATACAACGTATATGTGTAATTTTTGTTAAATTTTCTAACACCAAAATTAAATTTAAATTTTAAATTAACAACTTCCGTTAAATATGTGATATGATCTCGTACATTTTTTTTTCTTTTATATTATGTATAATGCGCGCGAGGTGTATTAAATGCAAATTAATTTGTATTGCAAAATGTGCCAGATCCATTGCCGGTTAATTTATTTAGTACAATTAGTATTTGTCAAATATATACAATACAACCATACAAATACTACAATAATAATGTGTATAAGAAGTATCTATGCCGAGTTTTGTACAGAAAAACAAAACACATTTTTTAATGTCGTTGAATGATGATAAAATGTACAACAAAAGTGTTTTAAAAAAAAAAAAAAATAAGCAAAAAAGAAACGCAACGCAGCGAAGTAATGAATGGGTGATGGGAATAAAAGACGACGTGATTTATTAGGAACTCATCTTTTTTTTTTTTTCTTTTTTTTTTGTTGTCCAAAGTTTCAAGGGCATTTTTTTCTCCATTCCACTTCAATCGCGAGCGTTATTTTCGTGCCAAAGATTATCAGAAAAACGCAGCACGATCATATAAAAATAGTTTTTGTTACATTTTTGTATTATTTCTGGATGTGCTAATTTTAAGTTTTGGCGCGTTTTATATATGCAGATCAGATTATTTTATTTTGTCATGGCTTAGCTTAGCGATTTAATATACAATAAAGTCGGTTGGGATATGTACTTTGTTAGAGAAAAAAAAACTAAAATCAATATTTTTTCTCCGCCTTTACTATTTATGTCCATTTTGTCATCTATTTATGAATCGGAGTTTCTATTTTAAATGCATACTTTTAGTTTTCAACATGATATCTTAGATGTTTCTCTTAATAAATTTACTAGATGTCTCATATAATACGAAAAATGCTAAACACATTACAGAGAACATATTTTTTTATAATTTTCCTAATATCGCTAAATAACATTTTAGCTGGGTGTTAACATAATACGAAAATGTCACTAGAAATGTAACATGCACTTCTGAATGAATTACCTATGTATGTATATTAGTAAAAAAATCACTACTTCTGTCGACGTACTTTTGTCGCATGCCTGATAAAAGATAACTATATATAACTATAATACTCTAAATCTGTATAATATAAATAAGTAATCCTTATTGTCCTTATTTCCTGTCCATATTTTCAGAAAATATTAGAATTTAAAAATAGAGAATAATTGCATTCATAGATTTCTTAGATATCAATCCAAACAAGTAGGAGAAATGATTTTTTCAATACAAAATATGCTTTACACTTATTTTTTGGCACACCACTGTATGTGATTTACACAATATTATTTAAAATTATTACAAAAATATCATTAATTGGATTATTTTTATCCTTTATTTATACTTATCTGTCGAAAACTCCAAATTATATCTTTAACCAATTTAAAAAAATATATATTATATGTTTACAAAGTAAATAATATACAATATTATTATATTTAAATATTTTTGCATACAGAAGAATATTATTTATTTAATTTTTTTTTTTTAATATAAAACTATCAATCATAAAAGTAGATCTGACGGAATATTACCTTCAAAAAACAGTAAATTTTATTCACACTGACCTATTTATAATAACAGGCTAATTTTAAATGACATGTGTTGAGACTAGTTTTATATATAAAAATTTGTTCCAATAAATCTAAAGAAAAAAAAAAAAAATTATTAATGGCTTTTTTTAAGCGAAAATTGTAATTATAAAGCTCATTTTTTATTATTTAAAATTATTTTCTAATCCTAGTTGAAGGATTACCAATATTTTACATTTTGGTGGGCTATTACATTAAAAATATGTGAAAAAATATTTTTTTTTTTGTTTTTTTTTTTAAGAGAATAAACACACATCAATTGAATGAAACTAGTCCTACATTATATCTTCCATAGTATAGCATAGAGTGGATCTAATCATAAATCACTTGGCAGAACACACAAATCGTTTATTAGGTATGTTTGTACTTGTGACAAATTATGATATTTTTTTTTTTGTAAATAAAACAAAAAATCTGTAGCATCTTGAAGTTTGAAACATTTAAAAAGAAATATTTTCGAATGATAAACAAACAAAAAACACAATTAGTGCTTAAGTTAGTGCAGTAGTCACACCTATAAAATAATTTTGTGGTTTAAAAAAAAATCTGTAGTTTTTTTTTTGTATTATTTTGATACTTAAAGATTTATGAAAATAAGTATTTTAGTTTTTTTTTTTTTTTTTTAAGAAATTATTTGTTTTGTTGAACATTTATTTTTTACAGAAAAAAACATGTTTTTTTTCCAATAAAAATGTGACGACATTGTAAAAATGTGTCATATGACAATATATCCTAACTATTAAATTTGAAAAGATGTAAGTATACTATAAAGAAATTAGTTTTTACTACTTTAGAAGTAACTAACAGAAGTGACCCCGTATCTAATAGTGGTACATATACATCTCAGCAAATAATCTCGTCAATTATGAATATGGGAAAACTCATACATACCCAAGGACAAAATAATTAAATATATTTATGTATAACAAAAAATACATTAAACTCAAATAAATTATAGCCTCATAAAACTATCAGTCATTCTCTCATTAAATAAAGTATGCATTGGCATTATGAAAAATAATAAAATCCTTCATTTACTATATTTTACCATTTTACAACAATGTTTTTTTTTTCGAAATGTATTTTTATTCTTGAACCGCAATTAAACATAAATTAACAAAAAGTACATTTCAAATAATGAAACTCCTTATTTAAAGTGAATAGCATAAACATTAACATAAATGGTTTTTTTTTTCTTCTCTAAATCTATGTGTAATGTTTATTTAAAAATTCGTACAAAAGTAAGCCTTCTTGCCATTAATAGACATTGTATACAAATTTTTTTTATCTACATATATTGTTATTTTATTAAACAATACATATATTTTATTATTATTATTATTATTATTATTATAGTATACAAATATGATGTTATCTTGGTCAACATTTGCGTCTCTTCAATTTATTAAACCAAAAGGTTACTTATTTGATAATAACCTAACATTAATCCATACAATGACAGATTTAATCTTATAAGTTAAGAATAGAAAACAAACAAAAAACAAAAATTGATTGACATTGTTGCCAAATTATCGATCTACTAATAAATTGGTTCTATCATTTGATGCGAATAAAGACCTCCAAATATGTAGTAGAATTGAATTTAAGAGCCTTGTGCACATTTGTGGTTTCCAAATCTATTTCTTATACGCAAATCACTAAAATTACACTAGACGAGGGTATAAAATAAATTTTTTTTTTTTTTTTATTTTTTGCTCTGTATAGCAAGGTGAGATTGTGGAAAACGAACCTTGACTATGATGTGTGCTATTTTTCTTTTAACAAACGTCTGTTAGCTAGTTTTTATTATGATTCCAAGCATATCAAATGTTTTTTTTCATTCTTTTTATGAATTAGCATTTGTGATATTTGTTACATATGACAATGACCTATGGATATAAAATAGACTGTGAACTACCCCCGGCCTTAGTTTAATTATCAAAAAAAAAAAACCAGTAAGGGAATCGAAATCGGCTGCAGTGTCGTACCACAATTAATGACAGATAGCAATGAAGTACATATTTAATATTCATTACTTGGGTTAATATTTTAAAGATGATTTACCTATGAAAACTATAGATTTAATTAAAAATAAACTTAATCAAACCAATTAATAACCGAAGACATGAGAATTAACGTAATTTATTAACTAAATTATTGGATTTAGCAACACCTAATAGTCTAAATTGTTTTTAAATCAAATTCAAATCTACCACCCATTAATACTAAACAATTGCAACAACAACAACAAAATTTGAATATATTTACATCGCTGTATGATTAATAGCGATTCAACAACGTACAGTTCAATGTTAAAAGTTGAACAAAAAATTGAAACATAAAATACTTAATTGAATATTTTAATTGAAACTAAGTAATCAGTTTTTGTGTGTGATTTTTTTCTTCTTCTTCTCTCTTAAAAGTATAAATTTGCTTAGTAATTCCTTAATATCTAGATTCTCAAGATTACTTAAGTAAGTATATAAATTGATATGAAAAATATTATTCGATGGATGTACGATCGTCTCTATGTAGAAATAAAATAATTTTCTATCAGATCAGATTGTTCTAATCAGAATTTAATTTTTAATCACTGAGAACTATTTGTTCTACTGTTTATTGTTATTTTACACTTTTTCAAGCAATTTTATTGAATTTTTATTTATTTTGATCATTTTTTTTTTTAGATATACCTAAGTTAAGGATTTATTCAAGCTAGAGAAAGAAACAATAGACAACTAGAGAAAAAAAAATTAATACAAACGAAAAAGCTTTAAATCGTACCGTAATAGCGTTACAATCGTTTTTATATCATTGTTGCGCCAATGTTTTGGAAGCATTTTAAATGACCTCTCTAGCGGGTATTACTTACACGTTGTCAATTGAGCTGACTTTTTTTTTTTTATTGACTTTACTTAAATTTATATATAAAATTGTCAATTATTGGTATCAAATAACCTTTGACTCGTGAATGTCAACAACAACAACAACAATAAAAAATTATTCCTAAGTAGTAAGTATAAGTAAATAACATTTTTTATTTGTGATCATTGTTGCCGTTTTTCCGATCAAAATAACCATCAAAACTACTTTTTATATTATTCCTTATGACAATGTCACAATGTCAAGATACTTTTAAAGATGTCATTAAGCCGAAACTCAAATAAAATATCTCCATATTCAAAGAAAAATTCCATAAACAAAAAAAACTCCTCTCTGTGCGATTATACAGAATTTATTTGTCTTTAAATGCCCAAAAAAAATTAAAAAAAAAAACCTCTACCTTTATTCAATTAGCATAAATTTACCGAAAAGCCAAAAAACCTGTCAAACATATCACCTACTGCCTAATTGTTTATGTCCACAAACCACCAAAGTTCTTTCTCACTATAACCATACACTGAGAAAAAAAAAAAAATCGGTGTGCAATTGAATGCGATTTTTTAAATTACAATTTTTTTTTACCAGATTTTTTTTTTTCGTGGATTTTTGTTTTATTTATTCTTGAATATGTTTAGCAAAAATGATTTATGTAAATATAATTATTTTTTTTTTTTTTTGTAAATGTATATTTCGAAAGTCGTCACAGAACAAACAAACAAACAAAAAAAAAATTTGTTGAGTTTCTTGGGCGTGGATGTGATGATGGCCTATCCTCTATATATTAATGTTGTGCCAGTACATATATTGTACCTATGTATATATGTACTATATAATTATATTTACTTGAATATATGTATGTAATGTACCTTATATTAATATATGTATTGTACACGAAATATGCTCTTTATTTAGTTCAAACAAATGTTTTAGTAATGCTTTTTGGGGGTTTCACACGTTTTTCACACATAGCTTGGTATTTGTTTACAAAACAAATATTTGCTTATGTAGGGCTATTCATTTAGCTATTTCACAGTTTTTTTAAGAGGGATGTGAGACAACTGTGTATGCTATTTTGTTTTGTTTAAAAGCTTTTTTCCTATAACGCGATATTTAATATAAACAAATATTTTGTGGCTTTATAGCAATAGTCAAATTAAATTTTTTTTATTATTATTAGATTTTAATGGAAACGGATAGTTTTTCATCGTTTGCAGAAGTTAACGAGACCATCTTGTTAGAGATAAAAAGATGACTTGACTAGAATAAAATGTTCCAGAATCAGATACAACCACGTATTGTCAGCGATGCCAGATGTAGAGTTTTTCAATGTCGGAACCAGTCAGAACTCATTTTAAACATAGAATAATAATAAATGAATGCTAAGAGAATTATTTGTAGATGCCGGCTACCATCTGGAACATATTCAACGTTGCTGTATTGTTATTAGCGTTTGCGCTATCCCGACTATTTTTTTCTGCGTAGACCAACTTCAACGGGACTACAGCAGGAAGAAGATATTTACAATTTTTCGCCAACTTTACAGAATCTTACAAAGTAATCCGTTCAAAAAATCCCAAACGGCAGAAAACGTATTAATAATCTTCAATTAAAAAGTCTTCAGACACCATTTGAAAGATGCAGCCAGATTCAAAAAACATTCATGAATAAACCATGTAAGTAAAACCATTTTAATATAGAAAAATAATAATTAATTAAATTACTAAATTCACATACAACGTTAAACGATTTAATCGAGAATACACACATGCACTTTATTTCTTCGCCTGTGTGTATGTGAACTTGTGAACTATTTAATCAAGTACATATGTGTTGACATACATCATACAATCTTTATGAGTACACAGTCGCTTGATGTGTACTCTAAATATATATGTCAAATAGACTAAAATTTGACAATAAGAAAAATTACCTTAAATCAGTATATATTTCGGATATTTCCCAGTCAACCTACATATAAGTATGTATAACATTAATGTTTCTATGTATATTAATATTTTATACTTATATATCGATATACACTACCGGTTAAAAGTATTTGTCCACCCCAAAATTTACATAATTGTCTTATGAAAAGACTGAAATTTCTATATTATTAAAAATATTTCACGAAAATAGTAGAAAAATATCTTGGCAATATTAAATTTTGCTCTAGTCTATATTATCACCTTTTTTTTCTTAATTATAGCTTTACAAAATTTAGCCATTCTATTGATGCTTTTACCTACAGTTTTCGGAGTAATTTATTACCCCGCATTTTGGAGAAGCTCCCACTAGTGATTTACAGAAGCGATTATCATTGAACGAATTTCAGTAGAAATGTTCTTTGTGTTAGCTATTTTTTATTAAAAAGAAAAATCACTCAAATTTGATAAAACACTCATTTTCGTGCTCTGGATAATAAAAAATTGAGATACAAAGACTAATGGATAAAAGAAATTTCTGGTACAATATCAAAAACATTGTTAAGTAATTACCTAATGGCAAAGAAATCCTAAACTCAATTTTATACGGCAAATAAAACAATAAATGGAGTGTTCAAAATTCATCCCAATGCAATTAAATGTTTGCAGCTTCATTAAAAACAATAACAATAAAACGTATCCTCCATAAAAATGTTCAGTAAATATCGAAATTTTACAAAAAAATATCGATGGACAAATACTTATGACCGATAGTGTAGTGTAGTTCCTACATAAATTCATAATCTGTTTTAGGTTATTTTCAAAAACGCGGCTGAACATATGTATTTTATAAAAATAATTTGTAACTCCTACTACTATATTTATTATGGCATGGAAACATTAATCTCAATATTGTTTTGCTTAAAAGAAGTAATAATTTATATAGCAAAAATTCTCTACAAAAGATTATGATTTTTTTATTTACTTAATATTTTTTTTTTTTTGAGTTATTAATGGCCCGCAAACTGTTCATTCTCTCTTATACTATGTAAAAACAAACTATGAACAAATTCCTCGAGTTTTGAAATGTTTAATTACTGTATAGACTTAATTAAAATGTATAATCTACAAAATACTAAAACAAACATGTCACACAATGCTTCGAGAGCTCTACATTTATATGCAACTAAAGAGAAAAAAAAATTCAATTTACACTATGTATTGTATAGTTATACATACATATGTATATGGTGATGTTAACTATAGTAATATTGTATGTATATACAAAAGCACCCAAAAAAGTTATATCCATTACCATTAAAACCTAAAACAAGTATCAACATCAACAACAATACAATAATAATAATCTTCCATTTTTAACTTATGTATTGGAGAGTTTCGTTGTTTTATTTGTTTCTTTACATTTAATGGTTGTTTTTTTCGGTTGTTTATTTATAGAATATGCATATTTTAAAAATACATATAATTAATGACACATGATTGTCGCAATTAAACAGCTCCAACATTCATATCACTTGAGCGATTAATATAAGGCTTCCGAGAGATTCAATGCATCACATACATACATACATTATACATATATATCAGATATTTAATGTGTTGACATAATTGTTAAATAATTGAATTACAAAAAAAAAAAAAACTTTACAAGTGGGCATAGGTATACTGACGTTTTTTTTGTTTGTTTACTACGCCATTTAAATGATGTTTTGTTATTTTAATCATTTAATTATTAAAGTAATGCAGTAGTGTCCACTAATTTTTAAATTACACCTACTTTTCTACTGAATGATCAGTCACGATGTGCCTGCGTCATTGTCATTGTATTTAAGAAGAACGAATTGCATTATTTTGACAGTTTTTGTATCGAATATGATCATTGAGCGGCAAGAACACCTCTAATAAACGTTTCTAAACATTCAATGTAAGCGCGCATCGATTGAATGATCACAGTTAAGATTTTGGCCTGCCATGCAGAAAGTTCTAAGTTCAAATCGTGGATATAATAAATTTTCAAGTTTAGTTTTTCTTGACCCAAGTTTTGGATTTTTTTGTCCGGTCGGCGTTTGGACAAGTTTTCTCTAAAAATTTCTTAAAGAATTTTTGAAATTTCCCTCTCTTTTTTTATTTTTAAATAGAAATAATAAATGACTAAATTACCGTCATTTTAATAAAATATTCGTATCTACGGAAGTGATAATCATGACAGAAATTATTACAAAACAAATGCACCAACATGGAAATACGTTTTTTTTCCAATTTATTGAATTGTGAAGAACATTTCCGTTGATTGTTTTTTGTTTTTTTTTTTTTTTGTATGCCAAATATTTTTCTATCATTCTTTTCAACCGAAGGATGCAATCAATTTTTGTGTAGCATTTTAAAAGCTCGCATTTAAATGACCTTCATCCTAAGAAGAAGAAGAAAAAAAAAACATAACTTCATGCCATGGTTTTGGACTACCTCTTAATTGCTCTTTGAATACCGGTTGTGGTAAAGCATTAATAAAAAGAAGAGAGAAAAAAAAAGTAAATAAACCTTTTATAATCTTATAATATAAATCTAAAAGCATAAAAAAAATGGAAGACACCGTGAAAATCATTATAAAATTTAAACAGCAAAAAAACTTTATTTTAAAATTCCTTGAAGAAAAAAAAAACAATACACAATCGAATTGTTTGTTTATTAAATTTGTTTTGCTACAGTGCAATGCAATGTGACTTTGCATTTTTCATTAAATTATAAATTAGCCACAGTTTATAACACAAAAAAAAAAAATTCCACATTGTTCGTCTAGCAACAATTTTCTCCAATAAGATGTACCTTAATTACATTGTGACGAATATTTACAATGTAGGTAATGTGCCATATGGTTTATGTCTGTTTGGATCGGAACCGATATGTAAATTCGTTTAACCTTGCCAAATGAGAATAACGTGATAAAATTGTTGTTATCAAATCGGAAAGGTGAAATACTATATTAAAATTAATAGTACAAACAATATCATCTTATTTTCATCTTCTATAAATTAGTTAAACATTAATTAGGTAGGTTATGTACTTATTGTTTGATAGAGTTAGACAATACATAAATGAATAATTCAAATAGAAATTATCTCTCGAGGTTTAATTACGAACGTTTTTTTAGCTGAAAAGTCAAATTTTTATTACTATAGAAAATTCTTTAATACATTTTTAGTACCTAATGCAAAAAAACAACCCAAAATTAAGATCTTTATATACAGATTTGCTTATTATAAAATTCCATTCCATTCAAAATTTGAGACTTACAATTCAGTAAAAATTCCTAAAAAAAACTGGACTTGAGGAGGTTCTCTAAATAATGGAACGGCTCCTTGAATATAGAAGCAAGAAAGGTGGCACAATAGATCTAAATAAAGTTCGAGGTACTTCGATCACCCCCTAACAAATCTACAGTTTACAATTCAGGAGCATATTAACTGATAAACAATTAAGATTTTGAATATTTTTGGACGAAAGGCCTCCTTCCGTTACATATTAGTATGATTCGTGACTGTCATAATACGCATATTGTATATTCAGGCTATCATCGTCAAGTATGGCTATCTACAAAGCTCAAAATACAGGATATATAAAGTGATCAGTCATGACTTTCATAGAAGATAGACCAATGAATTTTCTTGAAGATAGAAAAACCGGATCTGTCCGTGTTAACCAAAATTATTATAATATTACTTACTGCTAGTTCAGGGCATATTTAAATATTAATTACAATTAACAATTTAAATGAATTTTTATGAATTTAACTAATTTTTAAATTTTATTTTAGGTGGTAAATTATGTAATTATCGTCCAAATTGCGAGATAGCTCAATCGATTTGACAGTTTATCATTCAATTTTAAAAGGGGAGACATTGGAAGTCAAATCTTTAAAAATAATAAATGCTGTGTAAGTACCTACTTCATTTTCATAAATTTTTTTAGAATTAATATTTTGACTTAACTGTAAATGTTTAACTTTTAACTACTAATTTTATTGTATATGGTGGTCCTTTTTATTCACTATAAGAAAAGCTCCATAGTAGATCATCCATTTAATTATGAAAAATCTTAATACATAAACTAATGCCGGTTTTATATTGACTGATAATTCTTTTTCTTATTCTTAAGTAAATTTAAAGTTTTATCATTTTTTTTTTTTAATACATATACAAACATCTCGACGATAGAGATTACTGTATTAAAAATTATTAAGGAAATGTGTGGGTTATTGCAACATTGTATTGTTAAACAGGTCAGTACATTTTTAATGTCAAAATATTTTTAACAAAATTTCGTGGTTGTGTCACCTTTTTTTGATTTTTTTAATATAATCCTTATATTACTTAGAAACGTGAGATGAAACATATTCAGAAGAAAACTTGTTATTAATCATTTTTAAAACTAATTTTTTTTTTAATGTTTATAACGCTTCTGTCCTCCTTCACTAAATTTGAAAATATGTTCAATTTGAGTGAGTGTTTACTATGTAGGCATATATTGGGTGTGTTATTGTTCTTGTTATCTTCATTTGGACTTTTGTCACTGTACATAATCGGTGATTCCATTAAATTTTAAATTTTTTTTATATATTCTGGGATTTCTTATGTGTCCTTTTGGTTATTAATTTTTAATGCTTATAAAACCTTAAACGATGATTATTTGTCATTTTATTCCATTCATAATTCTTTTAATAAAATTTTTTTCTTATAATTGGGTCGGTCTAACCCACTTCTGAAATTTGAATGATTAATGAAGCTATGGTTGTTAGTTTAAATAGCAGTTTTGTTGTTGTTGTTTTTGTTGTTTGTTATCAAATCAGTTGAGCACTTTAAATATGATTAATTCATTACCGTGAGTAAGTGTAATATATTACTGCAACTTTTGTACATGTATTCTTGATGGGATATTATTGTTTTGATAGAATTTAAATTTATAAATTTATATTTTCAACTAATACTAATACTAATGGAATCGGTTACAAATTTACTTTAAAATTGACTATTCGGAATTTTCCTTTCAATAAAACTTTTTTTTTCATAAATATGTACATAAATATTTAAAAGATTAAATTGCAAATAATGTTTAACACTACTATAATGTAGTATAACATTAAATTATATAATGAACTACATTGTTCGTCATAAATTTCTTGAAGAAAAACAAAATTGACAACAGTATGTTTCCTTTATTTATTTATTTTATTAAATGCTTTCGATCGGTATTATTTGTTGGTTTAGCCAATTATATACATTGAAATTTTCAAACTTCTAGATAGCCATTTTTAAATGCGGGTGATTTTCATTACTAAAATGTTTTCTTTTCGAAACAAAAAAAAAAAAATCGTTATCGCTGCATGAAAAATGTTTTTGTATAATGAAATAACACTCGCTGAACCCGTATTATACACAATACCATGTATAATTAGTTTGTTCCTACTAAATACATTATAATGTTAATTAGCGAAGAGAAAAAAAAATTAAAAACGTTATCTCCAATACTAGCACGATAAAGTTCCTACATGTATGTAACTTATATATATATATATATATATATATCTATAGACTTTTGTTGGTGGTGTACATAAATTTATTTTCGTTCTTAATCTGCTAATTTGCATTTTATTTTTACATTTCACAAATAAAAAAATTCAGTTTTTTTTTCTGCTTTGCCATAGGAACAGCGGTCTCGAGTCTCGAGAAAATATGTAATGTTTTTTTTTTTTTTTTAATTTTATTTTATGGAAAACATTTGGTATAAGTAAACAACCAAGGACAAAGTTATTTGATTTTCAAAAAAATATTAGAACAATTGAAATAATATTTACTTAGATGTACCATAGGTATACTTAGCCGAAAAATATATAATATATAGAACATCAAAATAGATATATAGCAACGTAGCCACAATATACCTATTAGAAATGATAATGCAGAAGAAAAATAGTGAAAGTAATAATAATAAGAATAACAATGATCGTTAATATAAAAAAAAAATTTAAAAAAATTGCGCGTAAACACTAATTGTAATGTTGTGAGTGAAGATTGGCATGAGTAGAATAATTGGTTTAAGGGCCTACCTATTTTTGGTCACCGCCACCTACAATTTTGGTGAGTAACGTTGCGCCGAACACCTGTTTGCCAGAAATTCGTTTCCAAAAAAAAATCATGTGGTGTTTGTTTTCAACACATACAAGTATAATATAATCCAAAATAATATCCAAAATGTAGCTCAAATTATTTTAGTATCCATCAAATTTGATTCACAAACAATATTTTTATATTGCTAAAATATGTCGCACTTTTATTTTATTGAAATATCACTGGTTTTTGTGTGTTGTTTTTCTCAATTAAAATTATTCTTTTCAATTGTTTAGTCACACAATGAAAATTTTTATGCAAATTACAAAAATATATATATCTTCAATATATTTATCGATCTTCGACCGTCACTAAGTGATTCCATTCAATTAGGCACATAGTATTCAATCTATTGGTCGACTTGCTTCCGATTTGCGAAAACAATTGGCAGCCGCGTACGTGTTCAGAATACTTCATAATGTGATGCGCAACGTTCAATGTACAATACCATACTGAAGTATACAAGTGCCGCGAATGTACCGCGGTTTATTTACGTATCTAAAATTAGAAATGTTGTCATCATCGCTGGTTGATGATTGGTGGAAAATGGCGTCATTGCGCGATATGATTGGCAAAGACGTTGAATGTTTGGAAGCCGCATGCGTTTAAAGAGACACATGTGTTTGTGTGGCAAGAAAGGCATTCATATCAAAAAGATTCAAAGAGAATAGTGAGAATTTTTATATTTGTTTTTTTTTTTTTTTTTTTTTAATGCAACTCTTTTCGGATGTTTGCCACGAAGTTTCGCGATTTGATTTGCGAATGCGTCTGTTGCTGCCTGTGGGTATGTTTGATGTAGTAGTGTGTATGTTTAATTATTGTTTATGTAATATATATATATACGTATAGTTTGTATATCGCGTACTGATAAGATGCTTAATAAATCTTCTTAAAATAAAATTATAATTAAACACGTTTTTGCAAAAGTGCAGAAAATTATGTATAAAGATAATCGATATACGAATATACTTTATAACATTTGAAATATAAGTAAGTACATAATAGAAAAAAGGGCAAATGGCAAATCTTGAATAATATTAATACATATAGTATATCTACAACTTCCATCTGTGTATAGTTTATTCTTGCTTATGTGGATTCCAACACATAAAATTAAAACATTAATCATGATAAGTAATAACGAATTATAAATTATAAAAAAAAAAACAAAAAAAAGTATCTTGGGAAAAGACGTCATATACATACATAAGTATAATCGACATATACCTGCCTTATGTCTGCAAGTTGTTCATATTTAATGTTTGTATATGTTAAGTGTTTTACACTAGACTAGATAACCGAAGTTTAAAATAAAATTAAAATCACATAATAGTAACAATACACAAAACAATAGCAATCACTATCACTATCAACAAAAACCTTTAAATTATCAAAAAAAAAAGTCGATTTTTTTTTTCAAAGATATATATTTTTTCAAACACACCAAAATAACATTTCATTAAATTATAAATACCAAAAATACGTTTTTTTAAATTCAAAAACGTTAAAAGTCGCCGGTGCCATATTTAAACCGAATGGCATTACTTGGTACGTTCACTCGAATGTTCTTTTTAAAATATTTTATTTAAAATTGCTAAAAAGTAAGTAAGGCGCTTTATTTACGGTCACTAGAATATTTAATTTTAGGCTTAGGGTTCGTTTAAGTTAAGGGGAAAATGTCTATGTTGTTAGGTTTTCTCTATTTTTCTTGATTGCCGTAAGATCTTTACTGTAAACTACAAAATTTCGAGTCGAAAGTCCAATATCTAGATCAAGAGGGTCTATTATTAAAAACAGATCTATATAATGACAAGGGTTTAACCATATGTTCTACGGCCCCTAATTTCATCGACTTAGAGTTTGGTTAAATATAGATTGCTCCTTCCAGAGCCATTGTAATTATTGAAATTCAATGTTATTTGCATTTTTTTTACCACAATATT
Organism: Platyura marginata; assembly: GCA_026745375.1. Lineage (NCBI taxonomy): Eukaryota > Metazoa > Arthropoda > Insecta > Diptera > Keroplatidae > Platyura > Platyura marginata. Next base: position 63,177 of record JANSTT010003227.1, read on the forward strand.
TTTAATAGGTACTTATGAATCGTACATAGGTACTCTTAATACTTATTAATATGGAGTTATAACTACAAATTTATTTTATTGTTTGAACCACATATATATTTTTTTTTGTAATGTAGGTATGTTATGTATGTATATGGAAATCTCAAGTTCACCCACAAATAATTTGACAGGTGTAAACAATGAATTGCGTTTTTTTTTTTTTTTTTTGCTAACAGAATTGCAGACGCCTTAAAGTATAAATTAAAACTTTAAATGTGTTATTTTGTTTTTCAACTAAATTGCTGATTAAAACCTGATGATAAAAGCATAATAATTAAGAGACTAAGTGGAGATTGACGATGGAATTATGTTTTATATAATCAGTAGGTATGTAAAAAATAAGATCTTTTAGAATCATTTTGGTTATTAATTAATAATTTTTTGTTAGTACCTACATGTTTAATTTTTAACTAAATAGAGTGCACTATTTTTTCCCTCAATTTCCTGTATTTGAGATGGCAAAAAACAAAAATTTCAAATAAAAGGCCCATTAGACCTTTCTTCAAGAAGGAAGACAGGTCTGTCACGTAACACAATTTTGTCCACTTAATTTCGTATTGACAGTGAACTGCTGAAAATATAACCTACCTTACCGACTATTTTTGTCATTAAATCATCATCATATGGCACAATATTCATTTTTGTTTATTTTTGGAGCTATAGAGCCGCCACAAGGTCATTTAGTTAATGTATTCAATTAATTTGTAGTTTTAACCTTTTTGTGGAGCTCTCAAATCAAATCTGATATTTTGTTATGAATTTTTCTTAAAATAACTGTGGATTTGAACTTTTCGATTTTAGAACAGTTTGGAACTGTACAAATTAAAATATTCTTCTGGTTAGAGACAATTTTTTGTTCATTTTTAACTATTTTTTAGGGTCTATCTTTAAAGTTAGAGCTACTGACCCTGGTGCTATTTCCTCATTGCTCATATTGTATATAATTGAACATATGTATGTATATGTACCTCACTATCAGAAGTCTGATGATATGATAAATTAGCTGTAGAATAATTTATTCAAAAGAATTTAATAATTCAAAGATGTAGTCTGTAGGTTTTTCAAATTAATTAATTCCTTATTTTTTTTTTTATTTTTTTTTTTTGTTGTTGCAAATTAAAAATCCATCGGCATAACAATATGTTACAAGGTCACAACATTACCATATGTTCTCGGTATGATTTTTTTTAACTGACCTACACGCAGATTAGTACTGTAGTAGCGCCTCCTCTTCTTCCTATTGATTTTATTTTTAGTTCTATTTGATGCCAACTATTAAAATGTATTATGTCTGTCGACGCTTAACTCGCCATACATTTTTATATTTATATGGCTGTGTATGTGTGTGTGTGTGTGTGTATGTGTATGTGTTTTCATAATGAAGACCATATATATTCATCATCAATTATGTAGAATTGTAGAGTACATTTATGAAAAGTCACAATTGAGTTACATTTCAATTAGTTGGGGTCATTTTAATTTGTGGTTTTTCTTTTTGGTTTTTCTCGAAACAGTTTAATGACATTTTTAACTATTTTAATCATAAAATGTCAGATATGTTTATTTTTAGATGTTTTACTTTGACCAAATTTTTACAATTTAGAAGAAAATACTTATTTTCCACAATATTTTATCAATAAATGAGATTATGAGATATTTTTTTTTTTTTTTTTGAACACATCAAAAGATTGTTGACAACACTATACGTACATAAATACAAAATACACATATTCGAACAAATAAATAAAAAACATTTTTAAAACAACATCTGGCTATTTAAAATTAAATATTTATTTTGATATCAGTTTTTTTTTTCTTTTTTCTCTTTCCATCTGTATCTCTATCACTTATTATAAAATAAACATCACATATTGTAATTAAATGTTTAGGCTTAAAAACATAAAATTCTACCAGTAAAATTATAAATTATAAATTTCTCTGTGTATACATAATCTGGTAATGGCGATTTATATGTAATATTGATTAAAATCCATTGGTTTTGACTTGGTGCAGAAGACTTCTTCTTTCTCTATAGTCTATACTATATAATTCTTATGGTTGTGGCATTCCAAGTGTTTCTAGATGATGAGATGTGTGGATTCCATCTGTCTCTAATATATTATTCGATATATTTGAACAAAATTCGGCAGGCCTATTTTGCATAACATCATTTGTAGTGTTTGATTTTGTTGTCAAGATTGTTGGAACTATTTAAATATTTGATTGGTTAATAACAGTATTTTAATAAGTTATTTTTTTATTTTTTATTTTTTTTTTTTTTGGTAATAACCTTCATATTCACGTTGAGTGGCCAAAATATGTACATTAAAACCATTGAGATTTCTACATAAATATATTTCTATAATATAAATAAAAATACAGTAGGTTAAGAAGACGTGCTTTGCTTGAATTTATTTTTATTAAAATAAAAAAGAAAAAGAAAAAAGCAAGAAGAAAAAAAAAGAAAGAATTATTTGTAAATGTCTGTGCAAAGAACGAACGAATATTTTTCTGAAAAATATTTATATGAACGAGAATAATAATAATAATAAAAAAAAATAACTTCTGTCTTTTCACTTTGCAAAATTACAGAGAGAGAGCTATGAAATGTCTGTGACGTCCGGAATTTCGACGCCAATCGGGCTAGCTATATTGCGCTCAAGGCATATAAGATACATTGTTTTGTACATGCTTAGGTATACCAATTTCATATTTATACATGGATTTTGATTGTTTAAAATAGATTATCGTATATTGCAAGAACATACATATACATACATACATATTATCGATACTGTATTACGGTGATTTTTTTTTACTATTTACTATTTCGTATCTAATTTTAGTAGTTACTATCCCACTGTCAAGCTCGGATGATTATTATCGGTTTTTATTTTATATCCATCAAGGATATTTACATATCTTTGCCTGACAATTTGAAATTTTATTGGAACAGAAAACTTTTACGAATTGTTGACAACAAACTCATCAAAACAAAATAAGATTGTTTTTTTTTTATTATTTGTTTACTTAACGTTGCATTACAAGGAGTAGGTATACTTAATTTTTCGCTTTAACCGATCAATTCGGTTTAAGTGGTTACAAAACAAGAACAAAGAATTTGCTTCTATAAACAACAACAAAATTACACTCTCTGCTCGTCTCATAATTTGAAATTAAAAATGTTACAGTACAGTAGAGTCTCGATAAAGGGAACACTATTTTTGTTTTTGTATGAGGGCTTCGTCTTCAAAAGTGAAAAACTTATATTTATTAAAGTTTCTTTGATTAAAACGAAAATAAGTGCTATAAATTCGTTCAGTTTTAAAAACTTGCGAATGGAATTCAACCTATATATCAATGGCTTATATATGTACAATACTCGCTAACTCATTCTTATGTACTTTTCAGGTGACAGTAAAAACTAAAGTTGCTTAGTATAGCGTATTGTGTTAGCGGATGGTCAAACACTACAAAAACAATGAAATTTTCAAAATAATCTTTTTGTGATAATTTTACCATCGGTAAAAATGAGTTAGCGGGTATTGTATAGTATATAAGCCATCGATATGTAACTATTGCACTTATTCACTATTTCACAAAATGGAACATGTCCGGTTTTTTACTGTTCCACTTAACGAGACTCTACTGTATTTACTCCCAAGATACATTAAGTACATTTCAATTCTTTATTTCCTAAAAATAGAAACAACAAAATAACACTGAATCAAATAAATTTATTTGTTAAAATTATTTTTTCCAATATAGGCAGAAACAAACATTTCCATAATATTGATTATTTTATTGCTTTGATCATCAATTTTGTTCAGTAGCCTTTCTCTAAACTCTGCATCGATTCGATCCCTTTCTTTCAAATATTCCACAAAGCCGTTTGGAATGTCATCCCTTTTTATTTTGTTGCGCGCAGTATTTTCATTTAATTCGTTTTTATTTTCATATTTTCTACATAAATTCAAATATTTTGTTACAAAATTTTTATAGAAATATTGGAGGAGTCCGTATACGTACCTCTTAGATGTTCTTTCCGAATACATATATTGTGGTGCTGAAGAATCTATTGAATTGGTATCGGCTTCATCAATGACACATTTATCATCATTTGCATTAAGATAAATTTCTTCTTTTATATAATAGTCTTCTGACATTTCGGGATTACTATCATTATTAGTAGTCATTTGTCTATAAAAATTTACAATACATATTTATTATATTGATTCAAGAGCCCCGGTATTAATTACTTAAAATCACTGTCTAAATGTTCCTCAAAACAATCCGTTTCTTCGTTAGCGTTGTTTTCAAGATATTTTTGAAAACTATTCCAAAATTTCCAATCAGGAACTATTGAATCGGACGTTAAATTTCGTTTTATCCCATAATATTTTCGTTTTAAATTCTCAAATCTATTTTGGCATTTCAGGGCACTTTTATAAATGCTTCTTTCGGCTAATATGCCCGAAATTTTTTCCCAAACATATCGATGCCTTTTTTTATTTTTCATAAAACAATCCTGAATATCTGTTGCATGAATCACGGCTAACAGTTCTTCAGTTTCCTCGTCCGAAAAAGATCTCTCCATTTTTTTTTTCTTTTTTAATTTTATTTTAATATCAGCGTCGTCTATTCAAGAATTATGTTCATAGAGTTTTTACTTTGAATTTATTTACTAACCGTTTTACTTACTTTTTCTGTTGTAAAACAAATATAATAATATTTATTACGCACATAAAATTAAATTACAAACCGACGTAAACGAAAATGTTGATAAATGTGATGAGCTGTCAAATTTGTTTGTTCGCTTCTTATACGAATACACCGATAGCAATGGGAATACTGATATTGGTTTTGGTTGAATCAATACCATGGTAAAATACAAGGCACAAGCAGCTGCATAAAATCGCTCTCTTCCCAGGTTTAAGAGCGGCCCGATAATACATTTCGTTTTATATACGAATGAAAATCGTATTCATTCGTGTATTGTGTTATAGTGTTTTTGTACTCGTATATACAAAGTACATTCGTACTGTAAGAAGATGGGTATGCGTGTATGTGTGTGTGTAGCGTTTGACAAAAATACAGAATCATATTGTAAGCAAAAGTTTCAGTTATTGAGATCAAAAATTAAATTCATCTAATTAACATAATATTTTTATTATCAATATTGCATGTATATACTATATATGTACATTTTACACATATGTATATATATATATATAGTATTTATATAGTTATATATGTAGATTCTTATGAGCGTCATAATTTAAATAAGTTTTAAGGAAAAGGGAAGCCGTTAAATTAATGGTCAATTCAATGTAACACGCTTGTGTTTCTCAAACTATGGTCCACGGCAACCTATCAAGTGTTTCAAGCCGAATTCCCAGAAGGTTCTAGACTAGAAGAAAAATTAAAGAAGGAGTCACATACATTTTACAAATTTGAAATGCAAGATTAAATATTTATACTATGCGGTATTTTTTTCGGTACACTTGGAAGCGATTGTCGTTAATGAGTTATAGAAGTACATCTTAGTACATCTTAGTGGTATACACACACATTGTTACGTATATGGAATGTGCCACCTACACTGAATACAACTTTTTTCTGGATAATATCAATATTCAATGTGTAGAAGACAGAGACAAACGTAGACAAGTAAATTAAATCAATGAATATTATCATAAGTTTTCTTTGTTTTCCTCTTAGTGAATTCCTTTATAGTATTTTTTAACTAAACGGCTTTCTGCCTTGCGGAAGACGAAACTGCAGAACACATTCTGTGCGAATGCGACGCATTGACCCGCAAAAGACTGCTTCATTTAGGGGGCTATTTATTGACCCGAATGGAAATCGGACAAAACAACCCCCAGCACATACTGAACTTTATCAACAGTACAACGCTGGTGGGTCACATTTAATTTGTGAATACAGTACCTACTCACAATAGATCCAACGGGTCTCCAGTGAAGGAAGGCCGCTCACTCTTAACTAAACTAACTGAAATTTTATTTTAATAAAATTGTTTTAATAGTTAATAGGAAATTTGCTGCAAAGTAATGTTTTCCTGTCTTATTTACATAATGTTTCCCCAGACCTTTCGATAATGCCCCCCCCCTCCTCAACCACTGCACCAATTTTCCATTTCGTGGTCTACCAATGTCATTATTTTGAGAAACACTGAGGAAATAATGGGGAAGATGCTCATTCTAATTTTTAGGACTTCAAATTGAATATGAAACATAAAATACGTTAATTCAAAAATGTAATTAATAATTTACCAAGTTGTTATTGTTTGTTGTCTTATCATTTTCATTTAGTGTTAGTGTTTTTTTCTTTAATTATAGATAATTTTGATAAGAACAATTCATTTTCTTTATTTATATTATCATTTTCACATTATTAGGGTAAATCAAGTTTTTGTTAAATAAAATTAAAGAAATAATCATTTATTATTTACATATATACAGGTAACCCTAGTATAACGTGGTTTTGAAATTGTGGACGTCCTTTGTACAATGCGATTGCAGTTTCGTATAAGTTGGTCTTGAAATTGAATTTTATTTCATAATTGAAAAAATAGCGTTTTTATTAAACTTGGAACGTAACCCTATTTTTTGTATAGGTTCCTTGTATATATATAACGCGGAACCTAACCTCCGCATTATACGAGGATTACCTGTAGTTAGAATTAGAAACTTTTGGTATAATTAAAATTTTTGTTGTAAATAATTAAAATGTTTGCATAACTATTGGAAATTTGTTACAATAAACACACAATTTCAAAAAATTTACTATTAAATCAAAACCCACCCATGTTATTTTGGCATTACCATGCCACCTTTGACGTTAATATGTTCACGTTTTGATAATAAAAATCACGCAATTCATTGTGTTACTACTTGTCTTATGGTGCCGCCATTGCTATAATATTAATACCCCTCAGCATTTACCTGATTTACATCGTGTTTGTACTTTTAATATAGAAGAGTATTATAATGTACATACATACGTACGTACATATACGCATATATTTATTGAACAACAGGGTGATTTCTGAATAAATAGTGTGCCATGGAAAACATATGGTGTCAGAGGAAAGAGATTTATTTTTAAGCAGTAGTATGTTGTTTAAATTCTATAAATCTTTAAAAGTATTTAATCCAGAATAAAGAGAAATTAAAAAAATAAGTTGTGATTTTATAAAACTAAGAGGCTAAATCAATGAATTCATTGGATTGTTCAAAAGTCATAGATGCACTACCGAAAAATCTCTTTGCATACCTCTAGCTCGATTATAAAACCTAAAGCTAGCAAATAGCCAGAACATTTTCTTCTTCCACTAACTCTTCCCCTAGAACGATGGCACCCTTATCGCAAATCACCCTGTATACTAAATAGAGAAAATTGTTTAATTATGCATACTCACGCCTAGTTATACACACACACACACTTTCTACCCCTATTAATACACTAAATTGAAATAAAAATTGGAAACATTAACCTCTTATTGTTCCTGCTTTGCGAACAATCTATCATCATGCAATATTTTTTTTATTTAACCTTGAGTTAAATAATTTTGTGTGTCTACGTACACTTAACGTTAAATATCGTTGGATAGGGAAGGGATAAAAAGGTTTGTACATTTTTTTTTCTTTATTATAATTGCATTTAATCTTTGTTTTTACTGTTTTTTTTTTCATTTAAGTCGGGTGTATTCCTTTTTGGACTAGGTAAAACAGCTGCAACATTTCAATGTACCCTTTTAAATGTTTGATGTTTGATACGATGCGATGTGATTTTTTATTCAATTTTTTGTTTTCTGCGAAGATGTACGAGTATGTGCATACATTAAATGTTTAAGAAATTTCATTCTTCCCGCATTGGATATACTAATTTATGCAAAATGATAATAAATAGTAAAAAAAAAAATCAACGTTCACTCGAATGCTTCTAAGTGCCATTTAATTTACTCAACAGAAGATTAGGAATATTTTTTGAAAAATACCACAAACCACAAGATCCATAAATAGGCTAGATTATTGTCTAATTGTCTAATAGAATATCATTCATAAGAATATGTATATATGGGAATAAGTATATTTATTATAATATAGTGTTTGTCGTTAATTTTAATTATATTTAATATTTTTTGCAATTGCATAACATTTCATTATTAGCTCTTGGCATTCAATGATTCTACTACTTTACAGCCATCATAAAAATGATTAAAAATGGCTAAAAATACATTAAATTATATTTTAATTGCAAAAATATTTTACGCCTATATATGTACATATGTATAATGTGAGTACATAATATTGAGTATTCCTGGATAATTTGTTAATATGCAAATTAATTATAATATTTATTTATATTATCTAAGCTTTAATGGATAACTATAATTTTATTTTATCGACAATTTATTCACAAGTTTTTTTTTTTTTTCTTCTCTTTTCAAATCAATTTACTTGAATATATCTTATGTATACATTGTCAAAGATAACCAGTAGATCACATACAGAGATAGATGATAATGGAGACGAGAATGCACTTTTGAATACATAAATTAAATTGTGTGGATTTTTTTTTTCTTCTCATTCTGAAGGTAAATCGGCGACAAAGCGTGGCGCAAATGCATTTAATATCTAATAACATTCTGATTGTATTTAATAAACAGTCGTGACTTGATTGTTGTATCGTGTCATTTGTTTAGAATAAAAATGCAAAATGAAAATTCTATACCCAGCTAAAATACTAGTTTTGATTTGAAAATTATTTTGTACATTTGAGTCATTCATTACATATACTAAGCTTAAAAATACATATAAAAATCGAATAGTGTAGTAACAATAATGCTAACCTGCTGAACATTATTTGGAAAAACTGCGTTATATTAAACACATCGGTACCAAATTAGAATTAATGCTGAAGTGATTGTTAATATCAAAATCTAATTTTTTTTTTTTAATTAATAATTTTCATAGAAATAATAAATAATTTAGGTTATTGACGGTTTCTAATTTTTAATGTGCATAGTATTTATAGCAAATAGAAAAAAATAACTTGACGAAAATCCAAAAAACGGAATTTTTATCCGTAAACGCAAAAGCATATTGATGTTGCTACTTACCAGACAGGCCTAGTATGAAGTCTAAATAACTTTATATTCTTAGTAACTATGTAGTTGAAATATTTGGACAGTCGTCTTTTTTATAGTCTTAACTCTTTTCTTTTTATAGGTTTCAATTTCCAATCTTCTTCTTTCTGATTTCAAATATTTGATCTTATAGTTGAAAGTAATAAATGCAGTCATCGTTGCTATAGTATTTAAAAAAAATCAACTGAAAACCAGGAACATTTTATCAAAGCTCATTTTCGGAACTAATTTACCTCGCTTTTAATTTTCTTTTTTTAACTAAAGTTGGATTCATATAAATTTATCTTTTCATTATTATTTTATTTTAATTTCTGTGTTTATTTTTAACTTAGATAAAATATCAAATATCATAATCTGGGCACACACAATCACATTTTTTCAATTCAATATTACAATAGTTACACTGAAAATTAACATAAACATAAATTTGATTATTTTTATATTTAGTTTAGTTGATTTTCTTTTATTTTTTTATTTGGAGTGAAATCCTGTTTTTGTACAAATTTGAAAAAAAAAAAAAATCTGTCGTCCAATTTGAATTTTTTTTTTACCTTGGCCATTATTTTACTATAATACTAAAAATATTGTTTTAATTATTTTGCCAATGTCATAATTATACATAATATACATAGTTTCATTAAGAAAATATATTTTACAATTAATTAAAAATATTTTTTGTTGGCATTAAAAAATTAAAATATTTTATTTAAGCAGTGTGTGTCTCATCTCAACAATATAATGCGCCAATAGAATTTACCAGCAATTTGTAACTGTCACGTTTTCACAAATCGCGGTAGAGATAAAAATGCTAAAAATGTCATATGTGATGTTTTAATGGACCTTGAGAAAATAATTTTTATTTATTAATATTTTTTTTTTTTATACTAAATAACTAATATAAAATTATTATTTTTTTTTCCCAGTTTTATAGAATGTTTTTCCATTGACACAGTCAGTAAATTGAATAAAGAGTTATTAAAGTATCGTTTCTGTATGTAATTGTAATAATATAATAGAGAGGGTATAATAATCGAAATCAATTGAATTTATCAGTAAATAACAATTTATTATCTATCTCTTGGGTCGATTAAAATTTTCTTCATCGTGATTTGTATTTGATTAAAATAGGAAAAAACTTTTGTTTTTTTTTTTATTATTTTTATTTATATGATAAGACAAGGCCGCATGTTACTTGTCTAGTAAAATGATTTATATTATCTCTGACACTAAAAGATAAGAAAAGAATTTAATTTTAATAGCAACTATTGCATTGTGTATACGTACATGTCGTGTGTTTTTTTGTTTGTTAATACATACATATTTATGTTTGTACATATGTAGGTACAGATATTGAACGCAAACAAAATAAATGTGTTCTAATCGTGGGAGAATTAAATTGACTAATGATTACTCCTCCTTTTTCTAACTTCTGTATAGAAATTTTAAACTTATCGCACATTTCACTTAATTAATGATTTTTTTTTCAGGTTTTAAATACAGCAAACTTAACTTAAAGACGATAGTTAAATAAAAATACACAAATAATAACATCAGAAAATTTATTAAGGTAATTAATATAAGTAGAATAAAAAAATGTCTTGTTTTTTTTTTAATACAACTTAATATTTTTAGGCGCTTAGAACTACATTACGTACACTCTAATAACCTTCTATTTGTTATAAAAATAAAGGAAATCACAAGCTAACAGACCCACAAAATTACATAACTTGTGAGTTAATTCTGTGGAGATGAATTGTGCAAACGGTAAGTTATATAACTTATAATACCCTATGAATAGTGTAATCGATTAATTATAAGTTTGATTTTAATTATCAACCCTATCATAGTTCCCAATACATTCAGAGCATAATAAATTTAATAGATATTATTGATGGTCCCAACAAAAGTTATCATAGTTTCAAGGTTTTTTTTATCGTAAATGACGTGACTTACTCAACATATTTGCAGAAAAAATTAAAATTTCTGAGAAAAAGCATAAAGAAGACCAGCAAATCTAAAATAAATTTAAAAAAAACTCCATATTCCACCATATTTACTACTTTTTTGGAGTTTTGGATATAAGTACATATATGATAGTTGAAGGTGGGCAAATATCAGGGCCGTGGCTACCATAAGTTCGAATGGTGCACTAAAACTGGGCACAATAATAAAATAAAACCTACTGAAAGAATCGTCAAAAGTTCGATAATTTTTCTGTATCTAATCTTATAATTATTATGGATGTGATTTTGGGCTAAAATGTTAAATATACGAGTCGGGTCTGGTCTAGAGATGAATTAGATCAGTATTGGATTTGGAATAAATAGTACAGATTCTATTTTAAACTATCAACATTCTATTATTTTAATTAATTAACATATACCTACTACCCACATAAAAGTAACACCACATTACAGAACTTCTGTAACAGAATACAGAAGTAATCAAAAAAATTAAATTGATATGGGAGCGCGACATGATTTATTGAATCATAGCACAATTTATGTAGTGCGGGATTTCCTTCTTTTTTTTTTAAATAGAATTCGCTGGGTTCGTGCACATTTTCTATTCTATTATTTCTTAGCTCATTATTAACAAATCATTTCATATACACTAACTTTGTACATAAATATCCTGAAGATTGTTTTGCGGATATACTATTTATAAATATATATGTATATGTAATGTTTACATATGAATTGAACAATAATTCATTTATTTTTAATTAGGCACTCACTTATTTGAAAAAAAAAAAAAAATTCCATCTTCAAAGAAATAAAATATACTGCATTGTCGCCACGCTGGCTGAACACATTCTGAACCCGGAAACAATATTTCAAAGATTAAAATTTTGTTTTTTTTAAACATTTTTTTTTTATATATATATTGAATAAATATTCAAAGAAACAAACGCCAAAATATGTACGGAATCTTGTTTCAAGAACTTTATTTTCGGTTCCTGAAATCTGCAATAGTTTTCACTTTTACCAAGAATGCAAATAGTTCAAACAAAAACATATAACCATGAATAACGAGCGAGATGAAAAAAAAGAAAGAAAAAAAAAAACAAGGCCATTTGGCGAAACATCTGTCCACCATTTATATTATAACATTTCGCATAAAATCTAAAAAAAAAAAAAAAAGATCTTCAATGTAAACACCCGCTACAAAAGTTTCTTGTTGGTATTATAAGAACTAGAACTCTAAGAGTGTAAAATTGATTTTTCGCTTCTCGAGACTCAATGCGTTCTGGACGTTTGCCAAGAATAGTTTGTTTTGAAGAAAAGTTCGCAATAACATATCGAAAACGTTGAAACGCGTGAATGGACACATTTAACAAAATTATTTATTTCTCGCATGTCCGACATAAATATTATATTTACACACAAAACTAGCGCAAAACGGGAAATTATGCAATATAATCGCGAGCAGCAAAAGCACCAATACAGAGCGATGAGCATTTTCAATGTTACATATGTACATATACATATATGTATGTATGCCGTGTGGTACATTAAACTTTTGCTTGCCCCGTGCGGCGGCATTTCTTTTCACATAATCTTATTTAAATATATAAATTGTTGGTAAATCTGTGTCATAATCGTGACAAACAGGACAAAAGATGAATGAATCGCATACCTATGTATATGTATATTCATTTTATTATTATTTTTAGTTTAATGTTCAACCGCTATTTGTTTTATTCAAATAGAGAGAAGGAGAAGAAGAAAAAAAAACCTTCAATGTATCAACGTGCAACGCAACCGTGAGGTGTGAATAATTGCACAATTCAATTTACAGTACCTAAATATTACAAAACCGTTTATTATTCGGTTGTGACAAATCGTTGGGCATGTGCCGTGCCTTTTATGCCAACAGCGGCATTTTGCCGTCATGTGGACGTGATAGTTGAAGGTGGGCAATTCCTGTTAAAATTGGAATATATACCTGCATAATAATATTTTTAACCTTTGACATTTTTCAACCAGATATATATAAAAATAAAATCCCTTAATGTTTAGCATTTTTTAATCTTGAACACAGCAGCGCTAAACTGCTTACAGTGTAAAAGTAGAAAAATTCCTATTTCTGTCGGCGTAAAATATTTCGCATGTAATAATTAATAATTTTTTTAACAAAATGTTGTCCATTTCCAAAGTTAGTATGTCCAATGGCGAGTGTATGTATGGAGAAAATGCACCCTAATGTCCAATAAGTTCTCAATTAAAAATTGATTGCAAATGGTATTTTTAGCGTAACTTTGTTTTTATCATTTCATATTTGCATTCCATTAATAATTACTTATACATGTACGTACATAGTTTATGGAGAGCATATTACGCTTTGCTCTGATGTCTGATATGATAAACTAACGGATTGGTGTCAATTCATGTCACTTCTTCAATTAATTTGATTATTAACATCTCCTTGACATTTAATATGATTCGAATAATTCATTATTTATTGTGTTATGATCATGTATATGTGTGCATAACATATTTCAGAGCACAATGTGTACATTGTATGCACATTAGCATGTCGTTTGTATAATTTTTGTACATATCATATTGGAATAAACGGATTTTAATCTGCATTGAAAATGATGAATTGCTTGAATGAATTAAATTGGAAAAAAAACATCATTTTCAAAATCTACATAAAATAATGGAAATTTATTTTATATTTAATTATTCAATATTATGTAGGTGTAGTATTTAATTAAATAAATTATTGTATGTGTGTATGTGTTAAACGAAATGACCAATATTAATGTGTACACTTACCGCACACCTTACTGTATAATTACACCTGCGCTTTTTTTTTACCGATATTTATGTTTAATGTGGAGAGGTGGTGGTGTTTTTAACCTAACAATTAAAATAAGTACCTACTATATTTCTATGAATTACTATGAGGTAAAATCTAATTAGTTAGGTTTTTTATTTTATTTTTTATATTTTTTTGTTTTGTTTTGAACTACGGAATCGGAAAGTTACGTCTAAATGAAAAGAAAAAATATATTAAATGTCTGTGTCATATGTAGAATGGAAAACTTAACATCGAGTGCAGTAACACGGTGAATTCCGTAAGTAATAAAGTAATATTGGAAATGTGTACGAATGAAAACAGTTTAATGAATGCGAATTTGAAATATTTAAACTGAAAGTTCAGAACCTTTAAACCTGTAGGTTCCAGATGCCATACAGACAAAATTATAATAGGTATATGAATGGTTTTTTCGAGTACGTCGAAGTGACGTAAGTCGGATGGTTCAAATACCACTTTACACTGTAAGTCCTTATATGATATTACAGGTAAAAATCACTCACTAATTTACTAAATCCAATAAAACAACGAAACTCAAACCGATCAGCGATTGTAAAGAAAGATGTCGTTTATTTGTTTAAGATAATTTTTCAAATTTGAAAAAACAAAACAAAAAATAACAAACAAACATACAGCATTTTGCAAATTGACCGCTATTTTTAAACAAAAAAGTCATTCAAAACTATATTTTGTAATATTTGGTGTTCATATTTTTTTCTATTTACCAAACAAAAGATTATCCATATGGAATGGATGTAGTTTTTGTTTTTTTGTTAAATAGATTAAAATCATAAATCATATTCTATATTATGATATCTTAATATGGAATTCAATAATAATTGATCTATCGATATTTATAGTCTTTAAAAAATCTCAAAGAAATGCTGCCTCTATGAATTGTAACGTTATCGAACTCCATTATAGAAAGAAAAAAAAAATAACAAATTGATCTAATGTGTTATATAAACAGGAACGGTGCAATTTATTACTGACCTACCACGCACACTTTTTATTGAAAATTTGAATTTTTATTTAACCAAAATTTATAGCAAATAAAGTTGGCATTTTAATATCAACATTTAGCGAATCAAAAAAAAAACCGGTTAGGACTCGTTTTATTTGAAATCATGAAAAAAAAAACAAAACGAATATTCAACACAATAAAATATCAAAATGTATTTATGTAAATCAGGGAATTTTTTAATTATAAAATTAATAAATATTTAAAAGCCGTTTTGTCTGTCCTTTTTATTATACTAAATTTAAATAAATGAATCACCATTGAACATTTTTTAATTAAATTATTTATGTGCGATTTTATATTTGATTTTATATTAATTGGCTAAATTAAGTTACCTAATTTTGTTGTGGTTGATATTGAATCTATTTGAATGAAAAATGATATTAGAAGTATTGAAATATTTGTCATTAATAAGGTTTGAATTTTTTTTTTATTACCTACTATACCTACTATAATTTCCTTAAATATATCTATATAGCTATAGTCTTTTTCTAACGTTTTCAAAAAAATATTATAATTTGTTCGTACATAAATGTTCAAAGCTTTTTTTATTGTCAACTTCTCTCTAAAGTCACAATATTTCCCTTTTTTTTTCTTTTAATCTGAAACCATCAGAATAAAAAAGTAATAAAAATAAAGTTAAAAAACAAAACAAAAATTGCCGTTCTAATATGTTAGTGCTTTTGGAGAGCATGCATAAAAGAAAAAAAAAAAATTAATTAAACGAAAACTGTTTACACCCACCCATTTCCGCTCATACATAATAACTGAAATTGTTTTAGTAG
Source organism: Platyura marginata (assembly GCA_026745375.1). Lineage (NCBI taxonomy): Eukaryota > Metazoa > Arthropoda > Insecta > Diptera > Keroplatidae > Platyura > Platyura marginata. The sequence continues at coordinate 79,021 of JANSTT010003227.1, forward strand.
TCCTGTAAAAAGTATCGGTACAACTTGTTAGCATTTTCCTAACTAATTAATTAATTAATTAATGTACTTACATATGTATAGTGTAGGATGTACATTAGGTACAATAAAAAGAGCTTTAATGTTTTAATTATTTTAATATAGAAATTACAAAGTCATTTATTTAATTAACCATGGCAAACAAATTACTCACATAATTTTGATTAATGCAATTAATCACAAGTTTTTCCTTTTTTTTTTCTTCTTCTTTTTATCATCTCTTCTTAAAACATCGTTAATAATAATAATAATTCTTTATTTAGCATTAATTATAAAACAATTTTATAACAAAACATCTAACAACATTTTTGACATTGATTTTTTTTAGATTATTTTGTCTTCGTGTCAAAACATCGCCAACGTACAACACACTACAAGTTAATATGCATATTTTTAAATGATTATTATTAAACGATCATCACCATCATCATCATTTGAGAATTGTCCGCACAGTTTTTATTGTTGTTGTTGTTGTTGTTGTTAAATATTGTTTAGTTGTTTAAAAGATGAGATGCCTCCTAAAGTGCTGAAGATTAATAAATATGGCCATTTGCATACGACACGCTACTAAGCCAACAAATTTGTTAATTGTAATTTGAGGAGACGTGTCAAACTTCTATTAAAAAAAAAAAAAACAAAAAAATTTGGGAAAAATAGAAAGAAAAAAAAACAACAACAACAACAAATAAGTTAACAGATAATTTGTCAAGACAATTCGTCAAATTGAATATTATTTCAACATTTTCTGTTATTTGAAGGGAATCTCTCTCTCTCTCTCTTTATTATGCTGTGTACGTTTGGTACTTTGATAAACAAAACCGAGGTTTTTATCTTGTCGTAGGTCGTTTTCAGTGCTATCTGTCTTTAAAGTCTTTTCTAATACAAAACAGAATAGTGTCAAGGTAGACACGTACGCATAGATTTCTATAAAAAACCAAAAATTTTGATATAATATTTAAGGGCTTTTAGAGTTTTTAGCAATGATTGATGTGTCTCTATTGTGAAGAGCTTTAAGTATAATAAAACATAAAAAAATGTACGACAAAATTGGCTTTAATCATAGCACGAACTTTTCTTGTTTTCAAAGCTCAAAAGACGTACCGAAAAATAGCTATTCATGGCATTCTGTGTAGGTTTGTATGGTTTATCAGTCCATGTAGAATAGTTAGTTTTAGGGTAAAGCTTTTACATGACTTTAATGACAAAAACGAATTAATTCAAATCTCATTTAAGTCACATTTAATAGTTGGATTCGTTTCGTTTCCTTGGTAACAATTTTTTAAAGAATTTTATTTATGTAGCTATATGTCTGTACTATACTGTACTTACCATTGTTATAGATAGTTTTCAGTTTATTTATGTAATGCACATCACAAACAAACATTGTAGCGCTAGTTATACGTACTAACCAAAGCAACATACAATTACTCTGCTTTGACTATATTTATGTACAATAATATTTTCCGGTTTTCTTGAAAGCTTCAAAAATAATTTTATGACATTCATTTTAAGTATGCAATCGTAAAGTGTTTTTCCTCCCGGACGACGTACATAAAATATTTTATTTTATGCAAACAATAAAGTGCCTGGGCTGTAAAATATTATGTTAACAAAAGTAATCTGCATGATATTTGACCCCATTAGGAACACAATGTAATATATCCATTCCATTCTAATATGGATAAAATGAAATTCCAAAATGAATAGAATCTTTTTATTGAAATTAATAGGGCGTCGCATAATTAAATTTCCGTTGGCATTATAATTAATTTTTGCTATCTGCTTTTTATTGAATTTAAAAAAAAAAAAAAAAGTTTAATTAATTTAAAACAAAAGCTTAAATGTATCGCAATATGTGTACGTGTAAGGTCGTCGTTTTTTCTTTTTTTTTTTTTTTATTTATTAGTAATTATCTTGATAAATTTATAGAAGAAGTGGGGAATTTTCTTTTTAATTAAGTGAAGACTTTCTTTAAGAATTAATTTTTTTTTTTTACATTTTTAGATCATGTACAAAGAAGTAATAGAACAATATTTGAAGGAAATATTTTGAATTTGCCGGCACTGTACTTCAACCATAATTACACTGCAAATGGAAACTACTTTTACGTAAGTAATTTTTTTTTATATATTAATATTATTATTATAATAAACATATAGCCTTACATGACTTGATGATCATGACTTATCCGCTATACCTGTATGAAAATTAAAAATCCGTTAAAATTAGCGATATTATATTGACAGGATTATTGTTTAAGTTCGTATCCATGTTTTATTTGCATCTTATGACACTAATTGCACCATAACGTAAATGGCGATATCATATTCAATGGACATTTTATTAATTAAATTGAGATTCCATATTAATTTACATATTCCTAAACAAAGGTATTTATGTAAATTTGTATCTAATATAATATACCTGAATGGACACTTCATTTAAGAGACCATGATAAATGCATGCTGACAGAAATTTCTTGTTTGATGTCAAACAGAGTTTTGAGCCTTGAAATTAAAATCACTATAGCAATTATGTCGAATATTTATAGGCACACCTGGGTTGGCCACAAACAATATTATCGAAAATATATATAATATTTATCACAATCTTTTTTTTTTTTACAAGTTCAAGGTGTGGTGTTGTAATACAAACTGCCTGAACATTAAGAGAGCTTTAGTTAACATATTTGAAGTTAAAATATTTTCTAAGAAATATTTACTTTTTTATGTGTTGGTATACCGTTTAAGGGTGTGATCCTTAGGATGTTACCTTTAGATTTAGAATAGGCTGTTTTACATACATATATATATATATATATATATATGTAGGTAGCGTGTTCATATACTTTTGTGTACCTAAACAGTAATTTTTCATGTCCTTTTAATGTTTAATTATTTTAAAATCTCTTTTTACGCGCGCCCATCACATTACTTAATTCCAGTATAAAATTTTTTACGAAATATTCGTCGTTGAGCACCATTTTTGTTTGTCGTGAACATTTACGTTGAAATACATAATATTCCACCAATTTCGTTTATCCTGTGATCCGAAATTACCATAAATATACTATGGAGCTTTGAAGACTTTCCGCGTTTACGTTTTATTATTGTAGTTTATCTGGTTCTTCAGTGTCTCTAGGATTGTTTTTAATCAATAGGTCATTCTGAAATATTTTCTCTTTGATGTTTTAATATTTTTTCTATAAAAATTGTTTTATTTTAAATGGAATAGTAAAAACTTTCAACCTGCTACTTTAAAAACTTTAAAAATAATAAATCTTAGTATTAGTAGTGTAGAATGAGGGCGGGCACCCTAAAGCGCCCGAAAATCCCTAGGCCTCCGATGGTCCCATTATTCCTCGTATCGTGACTTGGCCCTTGGTTACCATTCCAAGAGATCAATGAACCCTAGGATGGTTAACTAAGGTGCGTCACGGATTTCTGATAAGTTCGCCAAATGGCTTCCTAGCGTCTTGTCTCTTTCCCGTTACGGTTGGGCAGTCACTTGCAATATTCGAGACATTTTTTTGGGTTTTCAAGGGTTGTCAACGGGTGAAGGTGATCTGATATATATATATATATACGCGTTGCTGCCTTTTCTAATTATTATCTAGAAAAAATGGCCACCCCATAATTATTACTAATATGTATGAAGTCGCAACAATTTCAATTATATACAATTGTAGACGAAACGCTTTTTTAAAAGTGGCCCACTACAAAAATCCCACAAATAAAATTTTTTTTATTGTTTTTAGTTGTTTTTTTTAAATAAAATCTTGATTTTTTCGTACTAAGTAAACATATTACTATAAAAAGATTTTTTAAATATCTACTCAAATACGCCACAAAGTCTAGTAGGGAGTAGTCTTGCTCCAACATTGACTCACCTCTTGTGTTGGTGATATTGCTCGTATAGATAATAATTATTTTAATATTCAATTTGTCATATTTGCATATTTATTAATGTTCAATCTCTGATGAATTACGAATTTATTATAAATATATCTATGAATTGCATCTTTCTTTTTTTTTTACTTCAATTCTTAAATAAACATTGATGATTAATATATTTTTGTTATACGAATATTATGTATGTTACTATGTATTAGTAATACTCGTATTATGACAAAATGGTGTTAACGAATTAGTTTTTATATATATAT
>JANSTT010003228.1:0-31930 GCA_026745375.1 Platyura marginata
ACCATAACACATTATTTGATGTGCGTATATATTAAGCAGATTGTATTCCTGCTAAAAAATACGCAAAATCGACATACTGATCAAAGACTTTGGAAGGAATAAAAAGTAAGAAAAAATTATTAAGGCATAAATAAAATGGAATAAATACAAATTATACTTTCTTTCTTCTTACTGTAAGCTTTATTTAATTTCGAATTTTTGATAAATAAATTTTGTGTTTAAATATTTTGAATTACAAGTGTAAGGGGGCACCAAAATTAGTTAGGGCATCTAAGGGTCTTGCACATATTTACCATTTCACGAACGAGGTTAAACTCGTTTGATGAACAATTATGTTTTTAATTCACCAATGTGTAACTTAGACTTTTCCATTCATCACATAAATCAATTTTTCTTTGATAATTATTATTAATTACGGTCAAGATCATACAAAGATGATGGTCATAGAGCCAAATGTAACAACTATGACCTTCTTTTACTGAATGCACACAAATACAGCCAATCAATCGATCAACTCAATTTCAAACTTGTTTTTTTTTCATATAGACAAACTTAAATTTTGCAAAATTATGCGAATGTAATGTCATTGAACTTGATCTATTAGTGCCAAAAATATATTTGACGCCAAAGATACGACTGGTTTTATAAGAAACGATGTACTATGGTCAACCTCGGGGCTAAACTATTGGAATTTTAAATTAAAAACATATAAACGTAGATACATTAGTTACATAGATAGGTCGGTATATGCAGAATATTAAATTTTGTATCAACTATTGGATAGAATCAATTCTTATCTCATGGTATGTTGATTGCGATTGGATATTACTCCATCATAATTCCGAGATTTGAATTATAAATAAAGAATGGACAAATAATTTTTGTGCGTTTCTATATTTAATATTTCAATTCTCTTTTGTATTTATTATTGATTATAATTGGCGTACACAAGGGATGTTCTAGTTGTTCATAGAACACCTTCATGCAATTATGTCAAAATTGCCCTTTAATTATTTTTTTAAATGCTTCTACTTTTATGCATGTAATAAATAGGCAACAAATCTACCATTAATTAACTATCACAAAAGTTGGCAACACTTCTACGTACAACAATAGTTTCTGCATGTTCTACACGAAAACAAGCACCATTTATATCAAAGTAATGCTTTTGCGATGCATACTTTTACACACAGTGTAGCAGACACATATCGCCGTATAGAAAATGATATTCTATATTTCTCTTCTTGAATCTTTTCTTGTTCTGATTTTTGGCAGATAGTAAGTACAATGTAGCGAACTTTTATTTTAAAGAAATATTACGCATATAAATAACATTTCTGGTTCTGTTTTAAGGTATAGAACTTTTAAACCAAAGAGAGAAAGAGACAATAAAATTAGAAATTAGAATTTCCAAAAAAAATTAAGATTTTTTTTACAATGATTGAAACAAGTCGAAGTTTGAGCAAAAAAATTGCAATTGACGACCGAAATGTCAAAAATTGAACACTTTAGGCCTTTAGGGGGTTACTTATTAAAATATCTGAAAGACTATCTGAAATTTAGGATAAAGATTCACCAACATAACATATACAATAAAAACTAATATTGGTATAGGTATCAGCTCCAATTGTCAATTTTCATTACCAGACCAGAACTAACATTTTTATTGTAAGTCTTTGAACGAATTTTTTGAGCAATCATATTTACGAACGAGCGAACGCATGAAAAACTTAAAAGTTTGTGTCTCTTCTACAATAATCTACCTATATCCTATATCCATACCTATATGTAACCTACCTATAGTCTACAACAGGGGTTTTCAATCGTTTAATGGACGCGTACCATCCACACAAAAATTGGAAAATTTTAGTATACCACAGATTGTTAATTTTGGTCTGTATTTGTTTTTCAAAAATACAATAAATTTGTAAAAATATCTAAATCTTCATAGTTTTTAGCATTTTAAGTGAGATGACTTCAAACTAGCATAGTACCTAGATTTAAATCAAAAAAGTCTTAGATTCGAACTCCTTGGCGCTATTTTTTTATTTTTAAATGTAGATACTAACTAATAAACAAAAAAGCTTCCACTAATTTGTTAGTCACTAAATATTTCTCAATGAAATTTGTTGACATCGTATTAGTGTTAGTATCATTTGTGACAACATTTTCATACAGTCCCTACTTAAAATATCAAAAAGATTACAAATCCGTTTATATATTTCGCGTACCACCTACTTTTTTCTAATATACCATCGATGGTACGCGTACCACCATTTTGAAACCGCTAGTCTACATAGATTATACATTTTGTCGTACAATGGTCAACTTGACTAACTACAAAACATATTTATTTTTGAGAAAATTTTTGTTTGAAGAATATTGACTGTTTCGACTTGATTAAAATCTTAATCAATAATTACCTATTTCTTATATAAAATGCATCTTCAATATATCACAATTATATTACGATTAATATGATAAATGTAAAAATCTTAGATTAAACTTAGCAGAGAGAAAACTATAATAGCTGCATAGAGCCTAGTACTTAATCATGTATGACCATTACACAGCAGACAATATAAAAAAATGTTATCCCATAATCAATACTTCGAACGAATTTCCAATTAATAAACCATTTTTTTGTTGTTGTTGTTGTTTTTTTTTTTTTTTTGCTACCATCGCAAATATTTCCTTTTTCCCCATCACGCAATAATGCAACGATGTAAAAACGAAATAAGAAAAATCACCCAAAAAATTGTATTTCTACTAAACTCCCCAAAATTTTCCCCATACCATTTCTGTTCATTCCCAAACGGCACAACAAAGAAGCGAACGGCAGGATTATATTTTCGTATCTCTTCTGTGTAATATAGACGAAATATGTATATATATGTGCGGTGTAGAAAACCGTTGAGATAGGTCCTGGATAGGTCTATGTAGCTAGAGTATTTTGGATCGATATATTTTGTCTGAAGTTTTACGTTCGTTCACGCACCAGACAGACGGAAGGTCCGTGGAATTAAAAATTAAACGAAAATGTTGTTTCGGTGGATGAACTTTCATATGATTATCAAATTAGAGTATATTCAATGTTAGAATTTTATTCGGTTGTATACGTTTAATACCTGAACTGGTTAATGATTTGGAATACTTGCCGTTTGAAGAGGATTAGATTTTCGTAATTAACTTGATGAACAAACAAAACAATGAAAGTAGAATTTGTCTCAATTTCAAAACAATTTACTTTTTAAGCTTTTAGTGCTCTTTTGTGCTTACTATATATAGAGAACGTCTTCCAACTAAAATTGCATTATTGATTTTTCTGTTTGACTTCTTAATAGAAATTACCTAACAGTTTGTAGATTATTTTGACTTGAAACATATAGAAAATATATTCTCTCGCAATCAATAGATATTCGTTGAGTATAATTTTTGGTGGCGCATATTATTACTGAATATTTATTTACATATTCAACTTTAAAGAATTAAATAATCATTTTAAAGAGTAAAAAATTATCAGAAAATATCCAATCGATCGAAAAAATTATATTTTCTCGATTAAATTACATCAATTTGTTTGTTCGGTATTTAATCGTCGTTGATAAGTGAAAAACCCACAACACATTCTTAATATCTGAGAAAGATTTAAATATTTTTCTTTTAGTAAATCTAAATATTTATTTGAATAAGATGCACAAAAAAAAAGTAAAAAAAGGAAGATACTTAATTTTAAGGTTTTTTTTCAAATTAAAAAATTGATTTGTAAAACAAATGATTTGTTGTGTTAAAGGAGTAAAATTTCATGCTAGACACATAAATTGTGTTGGTGGAATGTATTTCCGTATTAAGGCGGAATTTAAATTCGACACAATATCAAGAGTTATTACAATATATTAGAGAAATACTTATTTTTGTGTCTTATCTATGACATTACATTAGATATAATCTTATCTTATAGATATGTACTTATTTTTCCTACGACCTTTGAAATTTGCAGAGAAATTGAACTGCTGGGCCTTAATATCCAAAAGACATAGGTAATTGGAGGCAAATTTGATTTAAAATCATTTTTGACTTATAATTTTTCATCGATTTTCCAACAAAATTTTGAGAAAATCACCATAATATAAAACTTAAAATTGAGCATTTTTTTTAAAAAAAAGAATTAAAATAATTTGGAAATTTTCTCATAATTTTGTTGGAAAATCGAAAAAAAATGTATAAGTCAAAAAAGATTAAAATCAATTTGTCCCTCAATTATGTCTTTTGTTCTAATTTCATTAATGCCATTTGATTAATACGGACTTGCAGACCGCTTTTACTGGAAATTTCGGTGGTCTTTTGCATAGCAAAAATTAAAATTCAAAGTAACATTTTACCCCATCATTCCCCTATACCTTGTTTAATTTGCTCCAAAACAATAAAGATTTTACACTAGAACTATTTAGAATAGTAAGTAAAATAATTTAAAATAAATTGACTCAACCCAATGGTTATGTCATGTCGTAGAGAGACTCTGATGATAATAAAAGGAGTATTATAACTTTGGTACGGGGTTTATTTTGACAATTTATTATGTAGTCCTAGAGCAGAATCTATATTCTTTTTGAGTAAAAATTGGATAGATGTGATACAAGTGCACATAATTTTGTAGAATGTAGAAAAAATGAATATAACAACAATAATAGAAAGTACAAACATTAAGATTTCATACATAGACCAAAAAGTTCCATAACCTACCGTTATGGCACTACAATCAATTTTATGTAATTTCTCGAAAAATATTTGGATAGCGAAAAAAATTAATATAACAAAAATGATAGAGAATGAAACAATGAAGATTTTATTTATGGACCAAAAAGATCCACGGTCTACCGTTGTCGGGCTGCAATCAATTTGATCGCATTTCTAGGGTTTTTAATCATTTGCATTCAATTAACTTAATATATATTTGTAGTACAAACAAAATAGATACGTAAAAAGTCGTATATTATGAAGTATATTATAATCGGCGAAGCCAATTATTCCTTCTTTAATGGTTTTAAATTGGATTTAGTAAAGAAAACTTCGATAAATTAGTTTTAATACAATCGGAAGGTAAATTTCATTGAAATTAGGCATTTTTTTTAGAATATAAAGTGTTTCAATGTATGTAAATGTTGAGGTCAATTTTTAGATATTGGATAATTTAAAAGGTCATGTACGAATAAAATAAATATCTAAATGACATATCTCTTAAATCGAAAAATAATTTTTTATAAATTCTTAACGTTAAATGTAGAAAACTTGGTAGAAAGTAGCTATGTATGTATATGTATAATTATATGTAACATTTCTAGAAAATTATGAATTCACTTGAGAAACGACGCTCGGATGTAACACGAAGTATCAAAAAAAAGAACGAAATAAAAATCTCTAAAATAAACAGAAAAAACTCGAGACATTGCAGCCATACTCTCGTTTTTTTGGTTTCCTTATTATATATTGTTTGGTTGCCTTTATATTCTCTATACGTAGTTAGTATATGCGAACAAACGATATACCCACGTATAAAATGGCAAAATACACGCGTTGGGGTCACACGAGGTCAAAATTGTATATACGATACCAAACTCCAGACATTTTCACCGACGTCTCCGTCACCCATCCCACACCCAGTTCTCTCATAAAACCTCATTTCCCATTCCATTTTCTTTTTCCTATACGTCACGTAAATGCAGAAAGACTGGGTGAATGCATTGAGCCTCCGAAAATACAAACTTCTGGTGGAATGGATGGGAGATAAAATGGTAGTTGGATGTTTTGTGAGAGCTTTTACGATCGCATATTTTATGTACGGATGGAAGTAGTAACGAACAAGAAGAAAAAAAAAAGCAAGAAAAACAGAGAAGAGCTTTGTATACGTAACGGGGTGTATGGCCTCGTTGACTGTGCGTGTGAACTTTTAATAACGAATCCACACAATTGTATATGGCAATGAACCGTAAGCTTGTGAAATTCGTGTTTTTCTTTTTATATTATTATGTGAGCAGTTAATGTACTTAGAACTTAGAACAATTTCAATTTGTAACACAATAAAATAAATAATAAAATGTAGACATACTTAATGTAATAATAATACCGATACCGATAAAAAAATGGTTAAATTTGATTTTTACCAGACACATTTATAGCCAGTTAACCCTGAAATGTCTGTCGATGTGGGTAGAAAAGCATAAATAAAAAGCGTAAATTTTCTTCGATTGAAAACATATGGGGACAAAATGTTAATCCTTTTGGAATATTCGCTCTAAATGGGTTGGTAGATTCTCTGTGCCTTTGTACGTATAAGAATTCGCATTTATTCCCGAAAACAAGAGAAAATGTTAGCAAAATAACGATTAAATATCAAGCACACCAATACATAGATCCCGGGTTGTGCTGAATAATAATTTTTTTTTGGAAATATCGAAAATTAAAATGGATTAGAGGAAATTTCTTTTTTTAGGATTCCAACAAAACCTGATGATTCCAATTGAAATATAATAAATGTAAGAGCAATGCATTCAGAATGATGCTCCTTACATATTTTACTTTATTTTATTTTAAGTTTAAGCTCGTCGTATAGAAAAAAGAACAATTTCGCGATATCTCCCAATTTAATTTTTTTTTTATTACAAGTTACATGAAATCAAAGCGCCCACGTTCCACCACTCTGTTAAATACCCCCGTGCATGAATGTCGAAATTCTCATAAATCATACAAATTTAGCGGTTTCTAGTTATAAATGCAGTTTGAAGTAGAAACGTAAATATTATCTGTGTACCTAACTGCCATTCATAACTCCAAATTGTTAAATTTGAATGTTATGACATTTTTTTTTCGATTGCTATAAACGTTATAGGATATTATAAGTATGGATGCATGTATGTATTAGTAAATAAGGAAAAGAAATGATGAGGTAAGTAAATTCTAAATTATTACCCTCTTAGAAAGTTTTGATTTGTTGTATGTCTTAACGGTTAGAATATGAAACTTAACCCTATATGTGTCCAATGATTTATTGATATCCCAAACTTGTTGTCAATTTTTAACTAGGAATAATATAGAAAATTTATTGTATAAGTACCATCCTTCAGAAATGATTTTCTCGTCCGTATCCCGTATCGTATAGAGATCCAAGTTATAAAAATAAAAGGAGTTTGCATAAAACAAGGTAAACGTATATGAAGAAAATTGGAAATAATTATATTGAAAAGAAAATATCTAACGCTAACCACACAGAAAGCTATTCCATTTACATTAAACTATCTAGGAAAGAACAAGGAAGAAGGACTATTATTTATTTATATAATTTTCTTTATATTTTTTATCTACGTAAAATTTACGTTATTTGCCTAAAGGAAGCCAAAAGACATTGCATCTTTAATCTTTATCCCGAAAAGCTAGGTATTCCTAGATAATAAGAAAATTTTGTGCACAATTTGCTGCACAATATGCAACTGTAATAAAGTTGACGTCAAAAGAGGTGAATAAGGAAAGGGTTGAATAATGGGTACGTATATGAATCACCTTTATGAAACGAGATGAATTAGTATACCTTCGAATTTTTGAATCCTCGGCAAGGACGACTGAAAAGAGTACAATTTTTACACGGTACACTTTACCGCGTCCGATCATCTTCTTTAGTTTTCTTGCACGGCAACTTTTTTTCTATTGTTTTTCTCTTTTTCCATTTCCAAATACACAACAATAAACCATAATATATTTTAGATCGAAATACCCTTGGCAACTACTAACTGTTAATGCACTATTTTTCTTTTGATAAGACAATTCCAAGAAAAAAATATTATTGCCATAGCAAATGTATACAACACCCCCCAATTGTTTAAAATAACATCATGAAAAAGAACCAACATTTTGTTTAGCTTGCACAAAATTTAAAAATAGAAAAATTAATCATTTTATGTTGGATTTATTCAGGTTTTTTTGTTTTTTATTGAATGACAAAAAAAAAAAAAAACGTCAGCAAAATTTTAAGCAGAAAGGTCACTTTAACAGTTGTTCTTCTGTCGTTTTCTTTCCTTGTCGAAGAGAAATCGTTTTGTTTTTGAAAATAAATCACAAATCGCTAGATGGGTAGACACAAAAACAAAATGCATTTTCATCATCGTGGAATGGAAAACTTTTTGGGGTTGTAAACAAGGTTACCGACCGAATTTAACCTCAAATAATATCACAAATACTTGCGAGCTCTAAAATTTATAGTTTTATAACATTAAAAATACATTAATCAATCATGTCACGCTCTATATCTATATCTTTCTCTATATATATTATAAAATGAGCATAATGAGGGACGAGAGGTGGTGGTGGTAGGTGGTGCTGACGACACTTAGGAAAAATTTATTGATGCAGTTTCAGTTCGGATGAGATTTTCTACAAATTTTCTTGTCGATATCTATTTATCAATCTACAGCTCGTATAGTTTAATGTCGGTACGTAATTTGGAACACCGCTTAAAATTTACCGCAAAAATTATAGAGAATAATACCGAAAATACAAATGTCGTTAGTAGAACTAGAAAAAGATCCACAACCTAACCGTGTAATGAAGCCACAATCAAATTTATGTCATTTTAATCATTTGTATTGATTTATTTAGAGTAGAAAATAAATAGACAGGGAGGGACAACATCATAGAACATAGATAATAAAAAATAAGTATTAGTCTAATAACCCTTAAAGTTCTAAACCCCATCCTCATTTATAGCGCTAAATAAAATCTAAAATAAAAATTCAATTCTAAGCCAAATAAATAATAAAAACATTTTTTCCGTTCCGTTTCGTTCCATATTCGAACATTTTTTATTTTTAAGGGCTTCATTTTTCTAGGGTGAGTATATGGGGAAAGAGTTTTAAGTACACCCACCCGTTGCTCGATTTGCACAGTACTTGATTTAAACAGTTTAGCTTTTACACGGTTTGTAAATTTAAAAAAAAAATCTTTTATTTCTATTATTTTATATTGAACACACTCATTGCATGTTGTGTCGTATTTTACACCGGTTTCGATTTATACGGATTTGTCGTCGAACGTATCTAAATCGTATAGCCAAAATCGAGGGATGGGTGTACTTTAATGTAATTGTTATATGTGCAACTTATTTATGACACTCACTGTATCAGTTAGTTAAAAATGTCCCAACATTTTGATTGAAATTTCTGACCGATATGGCTCTACTAACAATTAGTTGAATGAAAATTCCATGAACATTAATCTGTTAACATACGGCTTACGCAACATAGGCCACAATGTTCTATCGTCTCGACATCAACATACCAACCGCTAGGATGGATGGTGGAAGTTAAATTTATGTACATAATGGCCATGGTCATTGAATAAATACACTGCGATAATATTTCCTATATTTTATCTGGATAAACATAAGACCCGGCCTAATTTGTTCGAAACCTATAGCCATTCTATGTACCGACACGAGTGCTACATGTATCGGTATTGGAATTAGAACCGTATTGGTGTTTCCCTTAAAGGCTCTTTTCTTTGCGGAAGTTAAAAATAATAAAACTTTGGTAATTATTTTTTAGTACCTACCTACCTTATTAAGTGAATTTAAAAGTTTGAATTCTTTTTTTTTTTTGTGTATAAATACAATCCAACAATCCCAATGACTGAAACTGAAATGCATCAAAATCACGACTTTAACCCTTCTCTGTCAAACAATGCACTATGCACTTATGCAGTCGCATGAAATTAAAAGTTGTACCTTTTGTTATGTTGGTTGGGCGGAATATTTCGTATAAATTTAACATTTTACTTAGGCATACATTACGTGTATTGTATTTATATACATTTTTATTTATTTATATTTTCTAGTAAGTCGTGCGTGCCCTAGAGTGCGATTAGCTGTACGTGAACAACAACAAACAGTCAGTGCAATTTATATATGTACATACGTACATACATATACCTAGCTAGAGATTCTTATTGAACAAAAATAGCCATCTCAAGACAGGTCTTGTTGTGGTGAGCTATGTTAAAGACGAAATGGTCTATTTTACTATATAGTATAGACGAGTAGGTACCTATAAATAAGACCACCTACGATTAAAAAGTATACCTACTTTTTAATTGCGTTAATTAAACAAAGTTGAATTTTTCATTATGATTTTTCTTGAATGTGCAATAAACACTGCACAATAATTGTAAACGTCTATCAGTAAAATTTAGTACACATAAAATATACGCATACAGGGTGTCTCACTTTAAAATTTAAATTCGTGTGATTTCTGGGTTTATTTTTTAAAAAAAAGTTTCTTATGTCTCTCCAAGTTCAATAGCACATACAGGGTGATTCAAGCAGGTTTTTATTTTGTGTAGGTATATCTCTCAATATAATGAATATTTGCAGTGTGTGGATCGTAAGTGGAAATCAATTTTTTTTTAGGAAGTTTGGCATTATAATAAGAAGGCATTATAATAAGTTAAATCTTTCTCTATCTTAACAAAAATTTTTAATTTATATTTCATCCATATAGGTGTATGTATCTCGTTAGAAAATTTAAAGAACTGCAAATTTGTAAAGTTAAATATATTGAAATTTCACAGCGATCTCTAAAAAAAATATGTGGATCCTCCTCATAAGATGAACAAGATGGAATAACAGCACGTTTAAAATCGCTACACCCCTGTATCGCGGTGTTTTCACGTGATAGAATCAATTTACATTCAAATAAAACAAGCAACATATCGCAAACAGAATAAAAACAGCAAAGAGTCACTCAATGTAAAATGAGATAAAATACACTTTATCGCTGTTGTATTATAATTCTGACCTATTGTTTTAGCAGCTAAAACAGTAAGAACAACACATACACAAAAAAAACAAAAAAAAACAAAACGCTGTGTATAATGTTGTGTTACATCTTAATACTCATCGTTTTACGTATTGCAAAGTTGTTTGTTGCGGTATTTACTTATTTAACTACATTGATTTTATTTTTACACAAAAAATATGGCACAAGATTTTCACTAGGAAACGAAAAACAATCGGAACAGATTCAAAACATTAGAATTGAAACCTAAACTCTAACAGAAGAATAATAATTAAAAAAACTAATAATTCATATATGGAAATTTTTTGGAAAAAAAATGACTACAAAAAAATGTTATTCAAAAAGATAAAAATTGTTTTAAAAACTCTTACCTACTACTGAAGCCATTTTGCACTAAAGTTCGGTTTGTCTTTGTTGTTGTGCCCAACTCATACCAAATTCAATCAAAATACACTCCCTATAAGGTCATATCACACAATTGCACTCTATCACAAAAAATTCGTTCATTTATTAATTGTTCTGTTTGTTTGACATGTGATTATGGTTGGGGGCACCTTTTCGTTTTTAAATGGAATTAGTAAAACCCGTTCTCTGATCAAAGATGTCAATTTCCAATTGTTAATATGAATGGTCATTAAAAACTACTTCTTTATGTTTATTATCTATTAAAAACATTAAAAAAAAATTAAAAACAAAAATTTGATTTCCACATTGCTATCACATAAAAATAAAACTGCGACTGACTAAATCGCTAACAATAAACTGTAAATTTACGTGTTTTAACCGAATATTCACGAACATTGGCTTCGTATAACGAATTCCGTTCTGATTATATTTCTAATACAAATTTCGTGTTTAATTAAATTAAAAAATTAAATTTGCATCCTTTTTTACAACAATATTTATTACACATTTCTTATACATACATGTGTATGTATTGTATATACAGGGTGTGCCACGAATATTTTCACGTCCATTTAGCCGATTTCATTTTTATCTAAAAAACTGATTTTCGAGATATTGGCAAATACTTTCGGAAAATATTTGTGGGATACGGGATACCCTGTATATCTATCAATATTCCCGTAAATTTTATTTTTTATGTCAAAATTTCATAAGAATTTAATTTATCCCCTGGTTACTAATAAAAATGGATAATAGACAATTTCAATAAGTAAAGTGATCAGAAAATAATTCTATTTAATTATAATATTTAAAAAAAAACCTGCTAACCGTTTTCGCACCTATTTTTCAATTTCATATACTCGTAAAATGGCTATTTTATAGCTTCTAGCTCAACGCGCCAATCAATAAGGCGAGCGAGCGAACCGAGTGACCAACATTTTTATTGCATTTTTTTTTGGAAAACCCTCAATTCGTGGTGAAAACACGAAAAAACGCGAAATTTTTTATATTTCATATACAGCATGGAAGCAATTTGGATTTTAAAATGTGCTGTAGGTATAGAGTGTGGATAGATAGTTCAAAAAGGCGGAAATCATAATTTGTGAAAACTATTATGGAAAGAATGTGTAACTGTAAAATATTCTCTCAAATACTAAGTAAATGAAAAACTCCTTCCGTGTAGGTACCTATAACTACACAATATGCATACAAAAATAATGATACAGCAGAAGTGTTCCTGTGTCATTATGTAAATTAGAATTTAATTAAAGTTTAAGATGGTAACAAAAATAAATTAGATCAGCGATTCCCAAATGAGGGGTCGCGACCCAATTTCGGGTCACATGCAACTAAAATTAGGTCGCGTGAAGTTAAAATTGTGAATGCATTTTTTCAATAAGTGAGATCAACGCTTCCACTAGAACTGAGCTTTTTTACACCAGTTATTCTGTAGTATGGCATGGTGCTTGACATTTCACATTCAAACATTAGCTCACCACATATAGGGTCAAAAGGGTAAATATGAGTTGCAAATTGAGTCGCATGAAAAAAAAAGGTTGAGAATCGCTGAATTAGATCAATGACTGTTATGGTAGTTAATAACAAATTTAATTATTTGGTACATCCCATCCCATATAAAACATTACCTCCATCTTATAAAATGCAATGCATTTATATAGTACCTCTACATACATAATTTACTTGAAGAGTGTCTACTGTAGTTGGGTGCTTACTTGTCATAATTCTATTGTAGATATAATAAATGTAGCAATGTAGGAATATTTATGATTCATATGGTTCTGCAGACACGTAGATGATAAAACTAATTTTGCTAAATGTTTTTGGTTTTCTGACATTTACTTTGCTTATTATAAACCTGATGGTTAGGCTAGTCGTATGCACTGTTAGAAAAGTTGGACCATTTTTCATTTTATTACTATTATTATTATTACCCCCTCCTCGGTATTTTGCAGTCATGATAGTGGTGCAAAAAAATGCCATGTGAAAATCAATTACAGGGATGCCTCCTATAACACGGTAGATAGGTTCCAGCATGATTACGTGTTGTACGAAACCGTGTTGTAAGAGACTAAGAGCAACATACATT
Organism: Platyura marginata; assembly: GCA_026745375.1. Classification (NCBI taxonomy): domain Eukaryota; kingdom Metazoa; phylum Arthropoda; class Insecta; order Diptera; family Keroplatidae; genus Platyura; species Platyura marginata. Next base: position 13,351 of record JANSTT010003228.1, read on the forward strand.
TTGGCAATTTTCTTATCTTGTTATAGTGAAACCGTGCTATAGTTTACCGTGTTATACGAGAATTTCGGCAATTTTCTTTTAGTGTTAGAGTGCAACCGTGTTGTAGGAGGAATACCTGTACTCTGAAGTAGTTTCAAGTCCTATTTTGACAGATGTGTTATAAATTTCATAAATTATTTTGTATTTATTTTTGTTTCTAATTATGGCAAATATTTCCACAAAAGAATAGCCGACAGTGCCATCTGTTAGTTAGGATTCTAGTAAATGCGAAACGAACTATAGTTACATATATATCATAGAGAGTGAGAAAAAGAGAGAGAAAGATAATGCACTGAATGGTAAAAAATCAAATTTCAACAAATACCAAGTTTTAGGTAGCTGAACCAAGGGTATTTGACGTAAATGGTTTTAGCAGCGATTTCAAATCTTAGCGCTACCTTCAAGACTTCAACTAATTGATGCACTATTATAATATCGTAACACCCAATGTAGGTATATTATTTTAATGGTGATGGTAATTAATCGACATACCGACATTAAAATAATGGACAAAAACACACTAAATCTAAAGTAAATAACTTTCTGTCGAACATTTTCTTCGAGTGTATATTAAAACTGTATAAAAACAGAAAAGGAAATCGACTGGTGATGCTTTTGGAGGCGGGGGAGGCATGGTAGTATGCGCTTTTCAGCAAAAAAAAAGGAATGGGCGACTTTTCGGGCGGTGGTTATATGGCAAAGAAGAAGACGTTTCAATAAAAGTATGGGCTATATGTGGGTGGTTTAGCCAAAACATAGCTGACGAGGTAAACGACCTGAATTTACCTCTTGGGCCGGTTATATTCCGTAGAGCTTCACGGAATGCCGAAAAATATATATTTTTTTATTTTTTTTTTTACAACATTTCATGTTTGAAAAAGTGGTATGAGCGGATACTGTCTGCTTGCATTTATTACACACAAAATTGCAACACCCTTGACAAATGCTGTATAAAATACCTATAAAGAGTACATATAGTATACAGGTAGATAGTTTGTAGATAGGTCTACGTACCTACAGCAAAATTTATACAATTTTGTTTTCTGTACTTAACCGTCCTAGGTAGACATAGAAAAACATTTTAATTAAAAATTCATAAATATCATTATAGGTAAAGTAATTATAAGTAGTAAGAACGCGCCGCCTTTATTATAAATCGTTTTAACACTTCATCTTTTAGATGTCTAATTAAAGAATTTGCATAAATTATTATGTACTTGGACTCTCATCATAACTCATACAATGTGATCATACAATTTTCCACTTAGTTGTGCAATTTTTTACGCACTCATTCAGTTCAAATGATTTATTTACGACAAGAAAAAAAAAATTATAATTAATGCTATAAAATTACATGCGTATTGTAATTAGCATATAAAAATTACCCACATAATAATGAAATTGTTTTAATTGAAAAATAACTACCTAGCTAGGCAAAAAAAAACAAAACTTACCCGCGAAGATAACATTTCATTTATCGTAATTAATTAATTAATTAATAAATACACTGTTAATTGTTATCCATTATGTTTATTATTATTTACGACACATGTACGTGTGCCATATGTGATCGCCTTAAGCTATTTTCTTTCTTTATGTGAGAATTTCCTACATTACATACATAATCACTGAAGTTTTTAAGTCACATACATTAGGTAAGAAAATTTAAATTTTCATTAGTTTTCTTTAATTAAAATACTATCAAGATTTTTCTGTTGAAAATGTATTGGTGATTTTAGTAGGATATACTTGATATTGGTGACCCCAAAGTGTAAAAGAGATTTGACTTTTAACATTCGAACCTTGGTTGGGTTATGTAATTTCGGGCGCTAACTGTAACTTTTGTTTCTTTTTGCGAGAAGCGAAAAAAAAATAATCTCTGATTTCTGTATGGAGCTTTTTATCTGGTTGGTTCTTCTTAATGGATTTTCTAATTATTTTTGGTCTTTTTTCGATTGTTGGATTCCGTAAGTTGCATTAGAAATTATTATGTTTTATATTAATTATAGCCATGCTCGCAGATAACTGCTATAATCGATGGGAAGTATTTGCTAGAAAACCCCACTATAATTAGGAAGAATATTGAATATTATAAATATTCGGCGACAAAACTATTAAAAAACCATCAACAAAAATGCAGAAGGGAGAAAATTAAGAGGAACCCTATATATTCCTATCCTTTAATATAGAGAGATAAATAATTTAAGTTCTACAATAACCAATATAGATTTATTTAACAAAATCATAGCTAATTAAAAATTAAATTCAATGAATATACATACGTGTAGATACAAAGCCACACACTAAGGGGAACTAATTGCTAAACGTAGCTAATGATTATTCGAACATGAATATAATTGGAAAAACAACCCACGATAATGAAAATAATAAGTCTACTGTTTTCCATCATATTTAATCACATAAATAAAATTTAGCATAAAATTTTTTTTATTCTACTAATCGGCGACTCAATCGCTAAATTTATAGCCTTCTCGAATATATGCAAAGTACTAATAATATAATAACAATTATTATATATAGTAGGATTTCGTGATTCAATAAAATATGCAAATTGCTATTTATGTATGTCTCTATGTAAACAAGATAGCTATGTTTCGTTCCATAGTGAAAAGTGACATTTTTCAAAACGCAGTCTGATTAGAAATGACATAATCCCCATGTTATTTACCTATTTATGTGATTTATAGTTGATAAAAAAAATAATTGTGATATAGTGAATTTTAAAAACATAACAACTTGCAATAAGAAATATGCATGCATTTTTAATTATTGACAAATAAACACAAATATTTTTCATCTACATAAATCTACACAATATTTGGATGTCAAAATTGATTTGATCAAATTAATTTAAAAAATTTATCATCATCAACATACGAAATTCAATAATTTATTGTCAGGATCTCTTTTTTTTAAATGTTAAATTTATGTATATTGTCAGAAAATGGATTTGGATTGTTGTTGTTTCTAATTATTACCTACATTTTTTCCAATGAAAATATATAATTTTTATGTTACTTTCGTAATGTAATCAATTATCGTAAAGTCTTGAGAGTCACCATAACAGAGAACATTCAATTCTCATTTCTTTGTAAATTTTCATCTTTACGGAATGGCGAACTTTTAGGTCATGACTCCATGGATAGTTCAGTCTTATTTCCAAGTTAATAGTTTTTTAATTGAAGAAAGTAATGCTTTCAGATGCAGTAATGTTGCCAACTGTTTCGGTTTCCCCCCGAATTCCGGAATTAACGGGGGAATTTGTAGTTTTTTAACGCAACAATGTTTTTTTATCATCCTTTTTAGTTCCCACGGACCGACCTAAAATATGGCGGGATATAAAGTGATTTATATTAAACAGAGTTTTTTCAGTGTGCTTCTTACTTTTGTGAAAAATTTACCATCGTATCTGGATATTCATTTTAACTATAATTTAGTTATTAAATTTGTATTTCATTTGAATGTTGATTTTATTTTAAACCAAACCAAACTTACAGATTTCGTGTAGAAACAATGCGTAGGCTCTTTTAAGGTTTCATTTTAATTTTCGCTTTAATGGCCATTTCAACTAGACATTATTTTTTGCAGTTGTGTTAAAATGTAGATAAAAAAAAAAAATTTAAACAGAAGTTTTACACCTACAGTAAAGACTGGTAGAGACTGGTAACTACAAAGTCTCATCGCAAACAAATAAAAAGATAAAAACACATCAATATATGGTACAGAATTTTATAAAGAAAAAAACTGATACCACATCAATGCTTTTGACCATGTTTTAAAAATAGTCTAGAATTAGTTCCGCGGTTTAGCTTTTATGCAGAAAAATTGCAGAAAAAACTAGATAATTTTTTTAATTTAATTTGTTTTGTATGTGTAGGTATACGGAAAGTTTTTCATTTTCTTTTAAAAATTATACAACACACCTAAGTGGACTTTTATGTTTGAATTTTTCTTTTTGCCTTTTCTTTTGAACTTTGTGGATTATTATAAAATACTACAATCTACAATAATGATATACTTTGTTTAAAAAAACTTCTACACTATAAGCTTTTAGAACTACATATGTAGTACATAGAACCAATAGAACATATCTATTTATAAATTTATAAAAAATGTTTTGTTTTTTTGTAAATATTATTTTTTTTAAAAAAAACTTTAACTTTAGAAAGAAAAATTGATGATTAATAATAAAGTGTTCAGTGAGTTTGAAAAAATATTGTTCAAAGCTTTTTATATTTGCATAATTCTTTTAGTCTAAAATAAACAGATCCAGACATATTTGACTATATACGTAAATATGTATAATGAAAATGACCGTAATTGTACCTATAGTTCTTTTTAATTTGTTAAAAATACATCGAACAATACACAGATTTACTTCAGTGCAGTGCAGTACTTTTTCGTTCATTGCGGATTGTGCTCATACAAATATAAATTACACAAAAACATTTATCGATATGTGTAGTTAGTTTTGAACGTACCTTATGACCGAAAATAAATTGCAACATCTCCTAAAAAAAGTCTACTATATACTTCTATAGACAATTGAAATTTATTGGTAAACGCTACGTCCTTCATTTTGTAACATTAATTTTTGATTTACTTAAGCGGTTAACTTCAATCGACTTAAGAATCACTTATGTTTAAAAGCTCAAAGTTTGGTTATTCGGAAATGCCAAATGATATAATATTATTAGAAATAACTTACCTAATCAATTTATTTACAGATATTCGGCATGCCAAAATTCTAAATTATCAATTCAAAATTCTTGGAAAGTTCAATTTTTTTTTTAATTTAGAAAATATGACTTATGCAAAGGCAACAAAAACAATACACATTTTATTTTCTCTAATTACATTAATTTGTCATTTGTCACAATTAAATCTACGCTTAATATTTGTTTTCGGCACACATCAAATTACAACGATATCTCACACACGAATCAACGAAGCGCATTTAAATTCGGCACCAGTGTGTGAGTTTAGTTTTTTTTTTTCTTGAACCGGGGAAAAACGATTAAAATTCAAAAACCGTTTCGTATTTGCTTAGACCGGATAAAACGTATAAATTTAGCAACCGTCTGTAGGCGGTTATAACAGATAGAGGATTAATTAAAATATCTGCTGTTACTAATAAAAACCGATTTTTTCTCAGTTGAAGCGCGAAATTACATCTGAAGGACATCAAAAAAAAAAAAACTTTATTCATTAAATTAAATGTCAAAAATGGAATCCCTTCCAATAATTTCGATGTTGCGTAGGGGTCTGTTCAATTGCAGATTCAAATATTAATTGAGATCATTTTATTGGGTTATCTTATCATATTTCATGTTTTTTTTTTATATTTTGGCTTGAAAATAATAAATTAATTATTAAATGATTAAAAAGCTCGTATTTATTTTATATTTTCGTTATAAATTTAATTTAAAAAAAAAAAAACAATACAAAATTACTGAAAACATCATAATCATAGCAATTAGGTACAAAAAATTCGGTACATAGACCAAAAATCCATATACGTACGTACATATGTATGTATTAAGCACCTCACTTTTAAAGCCGATCTCTAGTTATTTGTTTACATATAGAAGATAACTCCAATATTCCAATATACATATATGTAGAAAAGCACCAAAAAAGGCTTAGCTGCTATTTGTTTACCTAAATAATTTCGTATATCTGCTAAGTTTTGGTACATAAAAGGCTGTTTTGTATTATAGCTTTAAGAATGGTTGTGGTGGTTCACTGTACTTTGGGTATATGCAAAGCAAAAGCATACTCTGTGTATTGTATACGATCAACTATATTTATACTGTTCGATAGGAACCACCACCGGTATCCACATTCCACCCAACATGAATATATATGTACATACTAACAATATATAACCAACATTATACCTACCTAACGTAATGTATTTATATACTTTGGAATTGAAACAAGTCGTGCAGACTAGAGCTGTCTCGAGTTAGTCTGACGGTACGTCAATAATTACGATGGGCCGAAAATTTTCTCTCCATACACAAAATTTTCCTATATAGCGGGTGTGCGGTGGTACACTCTACAAACTCCATAGCCCAGAGGTTTTTCGTTCGTAGTGCTCGTGCATTATAATTGAGATGGAGTGGTACACTATAAATGGATAACAATAGATACTTACCTACGATTGGTAAGCAACCGTATACTTTAATTAAAATATTCTGAATAGAAAATGAAGGATGCTTACGTTAGTATATGCAGGATACATCAGAGATTGTCAGCATATGAAATGTTATTAAAATGTTTGACTAAAAATTTTAAGAAATCAAATTTGACATCCTGGACAAATGGAATGGAATAATTGTGTATTAAGCCAGTCATCATTTTATCTATTCTAATGACTATTGACTAAGAGACTACCATAAGTACTAAATGGAGAGTTTTAGAATGATATTAATTTGAAAACTGAAAATTAGTTGACAATGATAGATATCAATATAATTGTCAACTAAATACGGATAAGTGGGATGATCAGTCACATCAATTATTCCCAATATTTACAATGTCATCCCACTAAATTGTTATTATTATGTATGATTTATGATTTTTAAAATAATTTTAAAGGCAATGATTAATGGATTACCTAACCCAGCATTACCATGTGAGGGAGTTAATTTAAAGTTTTTTTCTTATACGGGGATGGTGGGTGGGAAGGGTTAATATTTTATCATATTAAAGTTAAACTTAGAAATATTTTGTTTTATACTTTTTTGGCTATTATATAGATTTGGTACCGATTAGTTGTGTAAAATAAAATTAAAAAAGTTCCATTTTATGGCTGCCATTTTGGAATATAATTGCCATTTTTATGTCACAATCATTTCTAATTCTAAGCCAAATGGTTCTCAAAGAAGGAATAAAAAGATTTTGAAAATTTAGTCAATTTTTGTCTATCCTTGGTTTTTTTAATTTTTTCTGTTAAAAATAGCATCAAAAAAGGGCCATGGTGAAACACAATTAAGAGAAAATGATAGCATCGAGACTCAGAGCATTCGAATATATAAAATAGTAAAATCAAAAAAATTTTCCAGCGAAAACCCCCACTTAAGGAGTAGATATGAAGAATAGGTCCTGTAGAATTGCGAGAAAATCGAGTATATTTTTGATTCCTGTGCTGTTATTTGTTAAAAATTCTGAGCGAATCGTCCAAAAACTAAGATAAGAAAATTGTTTAAAATATGAGCCAGGGGCGGCTCTAGAAATTTTGTCCAACCCGAGGGCCTTAGACAAATTTTTATGAAGCGCCTAACTTTAAGAATGTCAACTGTCAATGGCGGCCGCCTAAGTCGCCTATTAGAAAGAGCCGTCCCTGGTTTGTCGCCCGTGCTTTTTAGACAAATTTTGCTTCGAGAGAAGGTTTAGCGATTGAAAAATGGTTTTTCATTTTTAACCTTATGAATCATGTCATGTCATGTCTGTTACATAAATAATTTTTCACTTTAAACTAAAGCGATATGTTTTTTGATTGCATCTAGAATGAAAAAGGAAAATTCGTTCCTTTTCGAATGGTTTCTTCCTATTTTTGTGGATCAACAATTTTTGAGAGCGAACACACATTTTTATATAAGAAAATATTGAATTCTGTTTATTCCATAATTAATACAACACAAAAACACAATAGTTATTTAGATATATGTAAATAAAATAAAATTCCATTGAACATCAAGTTTAATGCGTGAGAAATGCATCTCAACTGAAATCGTTCATTCAAACACATTATATTGCACAAAACAAGAATCATTTATATACATTAAGAGCGTGGTCGTGATGTACTGAGATTCTGATATGCAAAGTGTTTTTTCACAGTTAATGTTAGGTAGACGTGCCATTTATGTCATGTGACAGTAATAAGAGCAATATTAATACTTGAGTGGAACACTTTAATGACCTTTTTTTTAAAAACATTTGCAGTGTGCATGTAGAGACGGTGTATGATGTATGAAAGTTACCTTATTTAATATTAAATGGTAGATAGGATGTTAGTTTATTTCATACATGGAGTTATGGTAGGAAGAAATCTGAACCACTCGCTGCCACCCAGTCCGACAATTCTGTTAATATGCTCGTTTCAAGAAAAATCTATGTTTTCACGAAAATGCGTTATTATCAATTTGAAAATTCAATGTAACTTTTAGAGAGAAAAAAATGACCTGGTTCATTCCGCAAGGGAACAATGGACTCTGTTTTGTGCTGTATTCTTTATTTCCGCCCAACTCTTTTACATTAGACTTCCAACTGAACAGGGAAAAACTGTTATCGAAATACTATAAGGTTCCAGCAATAATTTGTTCCGTCTCAGTTCGCGGGTCTAGTTCTTCGAGTAGTGAATAAATTGGACAATGGATTTGTCCGACAGTTCAAAATAAGATAACATTTTAGAACCGAAAAATATCGTTATACTTAACATGGGCAATTTTTGTTTGCGTCATTCAGTCTGTGTTTGTCAATTCCATGCATTTTATATTTTTTAATGCACAAATATCGCTCATCTCTTCAGTAGTCAAAAGGTTCACTTGCAATCTTACATGCTTATGCTCAATTTTACACCAAGAAAAATTTCAATTTCATTTCCATACTATGTGTGATTGTGATATCTTTGTATTTCTTTTATTTATTCAATTGGCAACATATAAATGGAATTTTTTTCACGGAAAAGAAATTTATTCAAAGAAATATATATATATTTACATATAGGTACGTATGTATGTACATTCGTGGATTGGTATCATTTTAACAGTTGCCACCCTGCTAAGTTTAAGTTTAATATTTCAACAGCGATGCGAGTCATTAAATGTGGAAGACGTAGTAAGTAAAGAGGAAAGATATATTTTTTCTAATCAAGTCTGTACGCTTATACTATCATTAATTTTCATTTTCTTTCATTTATTCTAACCTGCTTCCATGAATGCAGTGTAGCTCCTGCTCCTGAGGCGTTTAACTTTTTAAAACCGCACAATGTAAATGAAAGCTTTGGTTTGGTTTAAGTGTAACTTAAAAAAAAAAAAAGTAAGCTCATAGATAATTCCAAGTAATGTGGTTTAAGTAAAGTATAATATTTCACACGTATATTCCGCACATTTACTATAAAACGCCTGAAAACGGATTAAATTCCGAACAAAAAGGTAATTTGATTTTTAAAAATTCAAAATAAATACTAAGCGACGAAATAGATCTAGATATCTGTCCATCGTTGGATTCGTACATTCCACAACTTTAATTGATTTGCTGATATGATGTTTTTAAAGCAATTACCAATTGAAAAGTCCTACCTTAATAATCGCTGGTCGGCCAATTTGCCAATCGGTTTTAAATTGACGAAATTACATTTTAAATAGAATAAATAAATAATTTTAATTCAAAATGTCATCCCACCAAATGAAACAGCGCACTCTCTTATTGAGTATTGAAGCTTTTTACCGTTTTTTTTATTGGCATATATTAATTATCTGTTAGAGAGAGAGTGGGAGCTTGGTGGCATATCCTTTCCTTTGTATGCCTACTATATAGTACTAAAGTTCAAATATATATGATTTTTTATTTAATTTTATTAATACGTTTTAGAATGTAATGAAACCGAAAAATTATTTCCGTTAAGTATCATAATCCGAATTAGAAATGAAAGTTTTGTTAAGACAAAATGAATAACGGCATCTTAATCTTAATTAAATGTATTGTAATATATTATTGATAAAAATAGGTTGTACATAATGGTGATTTTTGGTTAACATTATATGCAAATTCAATACATTTATATTGATTTAACAATGATATCAGATTTTTCCTTAATTTTGTTTGTTGTGAGATTACATACATTACTGCTTGAAGCCGGCTTTTTCTAAAAAAAAAAAATTTTAAAATAAATAAAATGTTATTCAAAGAAATTTGATTATTTTTCTTTTTATTACCTCATATTGTACGTGAAAATGACTGAGACACTCTTTTAACCCTTTGAAAAATTCATCAGCATTCTCTTTATTAAACACCATTGGCGGTTTCAATTTGAGTACATTTCTGTCTGGTCCATCGGAACTAATTAAAATATGATGTACATTCTTCATTCGATTGACCACCCAATTTGTTTCGGATGTTGCTGGCTCTTTCGTTTCTTTATTTTTAATTAGTTCTATTCCGATAAACAGTCCACAACCTCTTATGTCACCAATAGTGTCGAATTCCGTTTTGAGTTGGTTCCCCTTTTCCAAAATATAATTACCAACAATTAAAGCATTTTCCTGTAGCCGTTCCTCATCAATAACTCTCATAACAGCATTTGCAATGGCACACGATACAGGATTTCCACCGTACTGTAAATTGGTAATTAATTAATAAAAAATCAATTACGAAAACAAATCAATTTTCCGAAAATTACAGTATTAAAATAGCAGATTCCAGTTGATGCAAAAGCATCAGCGATTTTTGGTGTAGTCACTACTGCACCAATCGGATGACCATTACCCATAGGTTTGGCAAGTGTTACAATGTCTGGAATGACATTTTGCATTTCAAATCCCCAGTAATGGCTGCCAACTCTTCCAAAACCAATTTGTACCTCATCGGCAATTGTAATACCGCCAGCTTCACGAATATATCTTAATTTTAAAAAATATAATTAATTTTAATTTTAATTAATACGGAATATATCTATAGTATACCTATAGACTTCTTTAAAATATCCGGTGGGTGGGATAATTTGTCCTCCGCAACTTTGTAGACTTTCCGATATAAATGCTGCAATTCCTTTACCCTTAGATTTGACATCGTCAATAAGTCGTTTCACTTCTTTGGCATATAAAATTCCCAAATTAACATCAGTACCATTATATTTACCTCGATACGTGTCTGGACATGGGGCCTTCAAAAATGTAATTGTTAATTGATGGAATTAAAAATTAAAAAAATTGTTCCGAAAATAATTACCACATGCACAAAGTCCTGCTTTGATTCACTTCCTGGTTGATTGAACTTATATGGTGAAATCTCCATAACAGATGTCAGATGACCATGATAACCGCTATAATTTATTTTGGTTATAAATTTATAGATAAGGAAAATTATCAAAATCTTAATCTTAATTAAAATGAAAGTGCAAAAAAATTGTTAATCTTGTTGTTGATTTATACTGGGTTTTTTCTTATCCAGAGTAATTAATTAATTGTGATTTTAATAAAATGTTTTTATTTTGTTATTATAATTAATACAGCATTTCCCAATTGATGTACTGCGGATCTTAAACGATCCCGTTAATCTGAAGAATTTGGACTAAATTATAATTATATATACTGTCCTTAAACGACTTTTACAAGTGGAAACACCAGACGTTCCTTTTTTTTACCCCAAATTTAAAAAAAAATATAAAATCTTCAGAATTTGCTGAGGCAGAGATAAAATCTTAACTTCCGAGGCAATAGGATATTTGGCAATAATTTACAGGTAAGGTTATAGTCCCCAATGTGCTAGAAAAACATGCCTTGAATTAAGACCTAAAAATTAAATTACACTTTTTCGATTTCTATTAAAGTTAATCAAAATTGTTGGACCCTCATTTTTTATCGATTTAGAAATACTTACTGATCCAGAGTAATAACATCTTTTTGATTAGTATAATGTCTGGCCATTCTTAATGCCAGATCATTGGCTTCTGATCCAGAATTAACAAGAAAGCATACGGATAGATCACCAGGCATTTTTGATGTTAACATTTCAGCACATATTACCAATTCATCGTGTAAAAATCGGTTATTTGTTGATAGTGTTGCCATTTGATTATGTCCAGCTTCGACGACCTTCGGATGACAGTGACCAACTGTTAAGCGAAAATAATTGAAAAATGTTAATAAAATTTCTCATTAAATTAATTCAGAAATAATGACAGATAGTCCTCCTACAACACAGTATCATACAATACGGTTTCACTCTAACACGATAAGGAAATTCTCGTATAACACGGTAGCTCTACAATACTAGATAACGCCTTTTTAACACAATTGCCTTTTTCGTGAAATTTTAAGTCAAACAATGCATGTCGGACAAAATATAGGGGAGGCTGTGGTACAGTGTAAACTTAATTTTTATCATTTACTCAAAAGATAGTCGGAATGTTGCAAAAATGAATGAACGGCCTAAACCACTTTTTGTTTTATTAAAACGTATTTTTGTTTCAAACTCTAGAGATAATAGAGTAATTTGGGGTTAGGCCGATTTAGCACTGAGCGCCTCAATTATAGAGAATGAAGATTTCATTCATAGCCTAAAACTTTCCACGACATGCTATTATGGCGAAGCCTTTATTAACTTATTGTGATTTATTTATTTTTTCCTATGTTTATTTTCTCTTTTTTGGATAAAATTAAATATATAAGTCAATTGGACACTTAAGCCTGTTGGCGAGATTAGATAAATAAATACCTAAATAGGAGGGATACCTGTACAACAATCAATAATAGTAAAGAAAATCGATTAAATGGATCAGTATGGATAGATATGGTTGCCTTTTGAGCGAGTTCGAGATCGACTTACTTAAAAATATTTCAAATTAAGTTTCAGTGTTGTTGTTATGGCAAATAATCATATCTCTCGTAGAGGTATACGATTCTTTTATCAAAATCAATTGCATTATGTATCTTTTATGAAAACTAGAGCAATCTGACCTTTACAATATAAAAATTTTGATTGAAAACCAAATGTAAAAAAGAAATCTCAAAAACCTCATTAAGATAATGGACACATGGACACTTGAACGTCAAGAATATTATCAATTATTTAATTTATTACCTTGTATTTTATATGTACAATACAATATACAATTGTATTCGGTTAAAGATAAAAATGACGTCATTCAACTGATTCATAACTACAATTTTCCTATGATGCGAAAGTTTAAAGTTTTTGAATTACTTCGAAACCTTTTGCTCAAAATTACACCGAAGAAGTTTTTTCCCAATTACCTCCTAGCTTCAAATGAATTTAAAAGTAAAGCAAATATCAAAATTCTATGTAAATGCATTTTAGAGCAATATATATAGTCCTGTACGTATAATAAAGGACATTAAAAAAATAATTGACTGACTTTATAACCGACAAATAACTCAAATTTGTTTCCCAAAAAAAAGGCTGCTTAGTACCCCTCCCCAAGCCTTTCCCTGGGTGGTATGAATTTTTTATGAGAAAAGGTATTTTAAGTTTACTTTTTTTTAAATAAACATAATAAGGATCGCACAATATCCTTTTGTTTGTCAAAGCTTAACCCTTTCAGAACCAAGTCCAATATATTGGACAAATCTATTTTGATAATTTTTTTTCAAAAATTTTTTTCTATAAATTTTTAGAACAAAATTTACCAAAATAGATTTGGACAATATATTAGACTTGGTGCTGAAAGGGTTGATGTTAGAATTTCACGAGAGACATATGTAGCTGGATGTGGCCTTCGAGCAGGTGAATTTTTTTTTTGTTGCAACCAGTTGCGAAAGGTTAATTAGTGCCGAGCTTAATTTTGCCTTTCTTTTCGTTTCCTGATGCTCTCTAGATCTGAAAATGTACCCCCATTCTTCTTAAAATATGTCCTATCCATACTGTTCGGAGCAATTGTATTTTGTAAGCAGATGTAATAATGTATTGTATATATAAATTTGTCTGTTCCCGCTATTTCACAACGGGATCACTTACATTTATGGAATATTTCTAATAAATATAAAGCATCTACATAAATACTGTCTCTAGAAACATTTAACATAAATGTACGTAGACGTACATAATGTACAATTATATGCACGCAATCAAACTTATGTATATTCACTAGACTAGATTTATAGTTGACGTTTTTTAAATCCATTACCATTTCGTTATCACGTGGACGCACATGTCATGTGTGCTATAATTATTGTATGCTGACGTTCCAATACATATAATATCATTTTTAATTAATTTGTATATTTTCGAGATAAACTATAGAAATATCAACAAATACTGTTCATCATATGACCTCTTTAGCTTTTGAAAACTGTGATACCGCGTCGATAATAGGAAAAAGAGAATAAAACAAAAAATTTATCATTTATTTACGTGTTTTATTATTGTTGTTGTTGTTGTTGTTGTTGACAGATATGCTTTAAACAATTTTGCGATCGGTATAGTATAATTGTTGGATGTGTGTATGGCTATTATTTAATTCTAATTATAAAACATTTAATTTTGGGAGAAATATGACTAGATTTTCAAAAAGAATAATACCACATCCAAAATGTTCGTAATAATAATTTTACGGCTTTATAAATAAAAACTAAAATTGTTCCTTTTTTGCTTTCGAATCCCGGTTTTTTTTTATGAAGAATAATTTGTCAAGGCTTAATTCATGTATTTATTTAGTTTTTTTTTCTTCAATAATAGAGAATTAAGTACGAAGCAAGCAAAACCAAAAATTCGAAACCTATTTTTTTAAAAAGGAAAAATAATTAAATAAGTACGAATAAGCCAATCCTTGCTAAATTGTCCACTAGTCCAGTCATTAAAATAATTCTAAATGATTTCTCCTCAGATTTCTTCGACATAAATTGTGCGAAAAAAATGTTTGTATCGAAATACTAATTTGCATAGTAAATTTTTGAAATAAATACTACAATATGAAAATGTAGGTGATAATTAGATTCCAAATATAGTATGTAATGTAACCTAATTTTTTTCCGCTTCTGAGAAAATTCAACAAAAACATTAGGAATAACAATAACAGGCAATAAATATATAGACAACATTTGGTAACGAATAAATTGGTGTAGCCTGACTATTGTTATGGTTCCACATTACTTTGAAACTGGACACGTTTCTGAGTTCTATTTTACTGGAGCAAGGACGCAAGGATTTAACAATAGGTTCAAGTATCTCTAATGTCAAACAGAAAAGAACATTTGATAGGTTTTGAATTGTCAATTTAAACAGGTTAGGTCAATATTTTAATAAACTAGTAACTATCTGACCGCTTCCAAAATCCAAAATCCAAAGAAACAAGTAAGGTTTAAGTATGAAAAAAAACTAAACTGACTTTCGTATATTTTCGTTATTGTTGTTGTTGTTATTATTATTATTATTTGTATTTATAGCAATCTAAATTTACGCACGCATTTTAAGTGGAATAGTTCTAAATCTGTTGATTTCGCCAAACCGCTGATAAAAATAGTAGGTATGTCGTATGTACCTATGAACCTATGGTTGTATGTGTGTATGAATCTATCATACGTATGGATCTGTCATACATTTATATTTGAGGTCTTATGTGTCATTAAATTAACACTTATTAGGATCTGTACAAGTGTTAAAAGATATAAATTATTTGCACGTGTTTCAATAAATTGTATCTAAATATGTAGGGGGCACATCATGCTATATTTGATAATACGAAAAAACATGTTTTATTAATAACAATGAATGAAATGAACACATCCCATATTAATAGCATGCGAAATTAAATTGCGTGCACAATTTAATAGAATAATCATATACCGACCAATTTTGCGTACGTACCTCCACATCAGCCTTTGATTGGCTAGTTAGATTAATTAAAAAGTATTTTTGTTTTGAAATGCATGGTAAATTTTAAATATGTAACTTCCACCTATCGTGAGTATTTAGTTAATCAGAGAGAGCAAAAAAAATAAAAAACCTAAACCGCAGATATTACCTTCAACTAATTTTCTCTACATCCTCACCAGACAATCTTCTCAACTTTACCGCCTTTCGTATAACACGTTGAACCTATAAAAGTTCCCATAAATATTAATTTTGGTCAAAATTTCGCTGATTTAAATAAAATATAGAGAAACCTTCAATAGGCAATTTAGCACAGGGTGCCCTAACACCGTTAATCGGCTCTAAATATGCCAAGAAAACCGGATAATAATTCGTTCATTTTTCAAATTTTTGAGTTTTAATTGAACAATTGTAGTTCCGGTATTCTGTTCAGACAAAATTCGCTACCTTATCTATTAAAGATGAAATTGATGGGCACGAAAGATGTTTTAAAAATTATTTAGCATGCTTTTCAACAATTTATCTAAATATCATTTATTCGTTATTTTACAATTAATCATAATAATAAGGAACATACCATGAGCGACATTATTGATGCAATCTAAATATCGTGTTCCTTCTTCGTCAAACATATATTGTCCTTTTCCTAAAACAATTTTTAGTGGGTCTGTTCGATAAAATAGCTGACATGATTTTCTGAAATAAAATAAATAAATTTTAATTATAATTTACATAACGTTACTGGGTTAAAATTTGGTTGTGACCCTACCATTAAAAATTAATTGAATTCGAAAAAAAATCAAAGATATGGAAAAAATTAAAATAAATTGAAGAAAAAAAATGGATTTTGTGCAAAAGTGAATAAATAAATACAAGTCCAGTAAAACTGACCATTATTTATTTAATCAAAAAAGAGAGAATGATGACTGAAAGTAATAGAGTAGTAAGCCCATTTTTGTTAGCATAAAGTTTGTCGTACGCTCTTTTTTCATTTATATAATTTATTTTAAAGCAAATAATTAAATTATGTTTCGGTCGGACAAATCTCCGTTCAGCCACTAACATTGGTCAAAACAATAATATATTCAAATAATAGAGACAGTTTGTTTAATATAGTTTTTCAATGACACAAAAATTGTCAACATCAAATTGCGTATATAAATTGTTGCCACGTCTCTATATGAAATTAGATAAGAGTTTAGCTGCCTATATCTATAACTAGATATAAATATACAATTGAAGACAAGATACTTAAAACACAAATTTAAATATTACTTTTTTAATTACAATATTACTACCTGGGTACTCTTCTTCTCTCCCAAATAAATCAGGATCATTACTATTTTTAAAAATCACCTACTTCTTTGTTTTAAGTGGAATTTTTGTCAGAAAAAAAACCAAATTTACCTTAATAACTTTGGATAACAGGAAATTGATTTATTAGATCACTTACCCTATGTGTCGGTTTCTGAGCTTGATCGTATCGGTTTTTGTCATCTGCTCACTCACTTTAATATTAACAGACATTTTTAGAAAATCACTGCTATTTAACAGAAATATCACTTAAAACACATTAACTAAGAAAGTATATTTAATTTTCTACACAGTAGATAGCTGCTTAAACATCAGCCAACTACTAATTCTGTTGCAAACTTTTACTAGTTTGATTGTAAAAATTCTCCCTGCTCTCGTTTTATAATCTGCAAACAATACAACTTCACAGCTGTAGTGTAATTAAACAATCAGAAACAATCATGTAGGTACTACGTAAATACTTGCACAAATACAGATTAAAAAAAAAATTATTCTCCGTTGTACTTAAACGTGTTTGCTTGCATACGTATTTAAGCCAGTCGCTTTAGTACTAACGAACTGCGGTATCAGAAAACATTATCTATTTAATTCTAATCGTTTTTTTTGTTTTTGGTATAGGTGTAGACAGGACGGTCCAATCATAAAACTTTCGTGAAAATTTGTCAATTTTCTCACAGTATATTTATTGATGTACCGGCCTACCTTTTAGATAACTAAATTTCACACATTTTCCAGCAATAGTATTGTAAAAGTAGGTAATTTTGTTTAGATTTTCCCAGTTTTTCCGAAAACGTCCTTGTTTGGAGAATTATTTTTTGTTTGATTAGCGGCTTCGAATATCTATCAAAAAAAAAATATTTGGCTGACCGGTGATCAATTAGGGTGGGACATTGGATAGAGAATATCTTTAAAAACATCATAGCAGTTTAAGATTTTTAAAAAATCGGAAGATTAGAATTTAACCTCGAGACTACCCGGAAATTAACGCTGTGGAATATAGGAATCCAACGAGGTATAGATGAATGGGTCGATCTTGTCGTTTAGTGTTTATTTTGAATTTTTTTGAAAATGAAATATAATTTTTTCATCGGGAATTTATGCAGTTTTCAGGCATTCTATAATAAATGTCTGGAGGATACGTGTAAAATTCAACGTTTACCTCATAAAAAAAGTAGGATAATGTCTGGTTACGACCACATAGTAAAAGTGAAACGTATTCGCTTCTGTAGTCGTCATATACACTAAAAACAATTTATTGAAACGGAAGAAATGCCCATTCCATTTATTTCTTAGTGCCATCTGTTAGCGAAATAACTAATTAATTATTTGATAAAAAGTCCGGGACTAGTATTGGAATATTTGAACCACATTTAAACCCCATGTCGAATTTATCACTACCACATAATAAACAAACAAAACTAATATCAAACATTTCAACGTAATGAAATGACCTTATAAAAACCTTATATATGCTTTTCAAAGAAATTTTTATTAATATTCAATAAACTCACAGACTTATGTGGTATATTTTAATGTTTTTAATATGTCTTTCTTCCGATAATACCGACAAATATATATTTTTTATATATATATATATACTTATATATATATATATACTAGATATTTATTATTTTTAATAATATAAATT
>JANSTT010003239.1:0-14687 GCA_026745375.1 Platyura marginata
TAATAAACAAGTACTCATACGGGTATATTATAATCGGCGTAGCCAATTTTTACTTCTTTACTGGTTTTTTTTTTATTTTGACAGTTTGCTATTGTATTTGCGACATGCAGTCGGTTGATATTTTTCTTCTCTTTTTTAATAAAAGATGTTTTAGTTTAATTTAGAATATGTTCAATATTTGGTTATTTTTTCCTTCAAGTGCGGCGATAATAAATGTGGATGAATTTGTGAAATATGATTTTACAACAGATTGACACTATATGTAATACATACATACATACATATGTATATTAAATAATTCCGAACTTTAATAGAGATAGCGGTCTAAAGAAACAATTGTTCTATTTGTTTTTACATTAAAATACCATAAACATTTTTTTGAACCCCAGAGAAACTTACTTCGTGTTAATTAAGGAGCTAACTAACTTATAAAGCATTTAATACACTTCGGTTAACAGGTACCTATATATCACATAGAGAACACTTTGTTTTTGAGAGTTAATTATCTTATTTTCCTTTTATCTTTCTATATAAATACTCTCCTTACATGTGTACAGGATCAAATTATTTATTTAATTTAATATCTAATTAAAAGAGGAACATTTACATACATATGAAAGTAATTTTTTAATATTTTGTAAAATCAAAATATGTATATAGAATTTCATAAATACATAATTCAATTTATGTGTTAATTAATAAGAAAATGAAAATGATGGTGATGATAAAATTAGGCGATTTTCATTATAGCATTTATTAAAGAAGATATACCTACATAGTAGACATTTGAAAAGTGAAACAGAATAATTCCAAGCGTGTTCCACTTTTTGAGAGAACTTTAAAATTGGTTTTCAATAGACACGAAATAACTTTTGATAGTTACCTAAGAGCCTAAGACACTAAATTAAAAAATAAAAATACATATTTTCTTTACATTTAGTAAATGAATGGTTTTATATAAAATTATTTGTGTTCCACTTTTCAAGCTTTTCTACTTTTCAAGCGTTTCACTTTTCAAGCGTCAACTGTAATGTGTAATTAAGAATTTTGAAAAGACCGCTAAAAACATTAATCGCACTTTCGACGTAAGTAAGTAAAACTAATCTTTTATGCTGATTAAAATTAAAATGTTTTTTTTTTAAATATACGATATGTGATTTATTTTATTCATATAAAACGTAATGAAATGTATGTAATGTAGTTATCCGAACTTTAATAACAGTTTTTACAACGATTTCATTACTTGCCCCCGTCGAATATGCCAAAAAAAAAGAAAGAATGTATTCAAATTTGTAAGCAGGTAGTAGATACCTACTTATGTTGGAATTTTACCTGGCAATTAAATCTAATAAATAAACAATGACTAGTTACTGATTTTTTTCATTTCCATTGCTCATTTATATAAATTATTGATACAATTTCAATCAGAATTATTTTATATAAAATAACTTACATAAATAGTGGTAATTCAATTCAAATTGTATCAATAAATAGATCTGGTATTTAGATAAAGTATTTATACATTACCTCGATTGTATAAAAACCTCTAAGTTTAACGTGGTCTGTACTTGAGCTAAGATTTTTTGAATCAATTTGCACATTTGTTTGCATTTTGAGATATGTTTCAAAGTTTCTGAAATGAAAAGAAAAGTTCTTATTAATATTAAATTAAGTTTGATAATATGTTCAATAGTAAAATGCAGGCATTTTTATATGTCATATTGCAACATATGGCTTTAAAATATGACACTAAACCTAGCTTAAGAGAGAGTGGTTCAAAAGTTATGAATCCTATCCTGCAGTATTCGTTTTATCTCCTAATCGGATGACATTTCAGCCGCCCTTCTCCTATACGAAGTTTATTCTTACGTTTTTGTTGTAGAAAACCACAAAAATTCGTTGATATAAAAGAGACACAAAGACAAAGAAGTATTTGAGCTTGAACGAATGGTTCGGATTCAACTTAAAATTTTATCAATAACCAGAGGTGGCAGCAATTTTTTTTTTCTTTTTTAAATATCGTTTGAAAAAAATGTATGTGACCAACAGCTCTCCCGGGGGAATAAATTTTATCTTTTTGATTATTTTGATGATAGGTACCTATATCTATGTATTTGTTTATATTATATTTCTTTGAAGTATAAAGTTAGAAAACATATATAAAAAATGTATTTTAATAATTTATCTTCTATGTGTGCCTACTTGTTGTAGAGTAGTATATATTTTGTAAATTTGTGTAATATATAACGTATACATATAGGTAATGTAACCTATATATGTTTGTATATAATAAATAAATAAGTGGAATAAAAAAACAAGAAACAAAGGATTTATAGAGATTTATCGAAAGTAAAGCATCGAGTTTATAAGGATTAGAAAAAAAACTTTCCTATTCATCTAAATATACCTTACATACTTATGTAAGTCTTGCATACTATATGAGCTGTTATTCTCAAGTTAGCTATAACTCATTAATCGATATTCCATTATTACACATTTATCCCCAAGTTATATTCTTTATAAATAAGTTTGTATTGAACAATGTAAAAGTACACTAGTAAATATGTAAATAGACTGCACTCCCCTGGGGTGAAATTTTGTTGTGTGACTTTTAGTACGCTGTAAACGTAGTTCTTCTATAAGCACATTTTTTATGACAATAAACCTCCATAACGGGGCTTTATTTTATCATAAAAAAGTGATAGGAAAGATGATTGTCACAAACTTTACTCAGTTATGTATTTACATATTTAAAAAATGACATTATTTATTGTCAAAACAAGAGGGATAAAGTATTTGTTTTTGTTATAATATAAATTAGTATATAAGAAAAATATAAATTGACATTTATAACTTTTAAAAAATGTAGATATTTCATATTCGTTCAGTCAAATAAAAAAAATTCCGCTGAAAAATTGTGAAAACGATTGCGACTCGATCTTTATTTTTAAATAAATTTGGATTAAATGCATGACTACGCATTAGGAGGGTAAACTGACAAAATTGGAATAATATAATTATAAAAATATATATACTATACATACAAATATAAATATAAAATATATATATATATATATATGGATAGAATAGATAGTAGGTACATACACTGGGCATCTAGTGTATTCGTAAAAATTGTCCATAAGAAATAATGTTAATTTGTACGAATAGCTTTGACGCCCAGTGTATGTACATATGTAGAGGTACATATTAATTGATTTTTACTTCCAGAACAAATTTCAACCTTAGACCGACATCAAACTAACTTTGACAGTTCAAAATCGGGAAGTGAAAATGTAGGAAGTTTTCCTAATTATACACAGCAGTGTGTTCGTTTATTGATAATTATTGCAAGCATTTGCGCGCAATCGTCGTTGACATTTGAATCATTGATCTTATTTACAAATGTATTTCAATTATACTTAAATCTTATGTTTATTTTATAAAATATATCGCACCTCCAGTTCAATAAATAAAAATAATTTCTCAGCATGAGTTAAATACGAAATGTCTCGTTATAACATTGAAATTTAGAAATAATTAAAAAATTACGAAAAATATCATAAAATCAACATTCTTTAAGCTACAAAAGCAATAAACACCTCATTTTAAAACTAATTTGAATTCTTAACTCAGAAATTTACTTTTTTTAGATTGATTGTGATTGTATTGCAAGAACCATATTTTTTATTTAACTGACGATAGATAATAAATCGTAATTAATCCCAGTGATCATTACAAGATCACATGACGTTAATTTTTGTTTTCATTTTATTTGATAAAATGACGAATTATCGTATATTCTAACTGGTGCGACGTGCGAGTAAGTCGGCACAAATCTTATTTTAAATATTTTGTAATTTTCTCCTTTGTAATTTGTTTGTCTAAAGAATCTCATTTTACCTTTTCCATATTAATTAATCATAATTAACCACAATTACTTTAGAAGATATAATCAACAAGAAAACCATCCAAAAATTTCTTATTTAATAAGAACCGAAAATCTGTTCATACCGTGTTGATCTTATTAAAAATTCAATTATATTCCATCAAAACATAAAAAATTGCCATTTTGAATTTTTTATAAATATTTGACAATCAAGTGCAGTCATTTGTGTATATACAATGTATCAGGATGCCTGTATATGACATTGTGAAATTAAACCCGACCTTTATGAAATCTCAGGAAAACTGCGCTAGCAAACCTTTCTCTACACTATATTTACATGTAGGTTAGGTATACACGATAGTGAAAATTTGTCTCTAAAAATGGATAAAGAAGTTAAACCCTTTCCGCTTTATTTTCATTAGGTAGGTATTCGTATAGTCAAATTATATTTGTCACGTATATGAACGGAAAATCGATGTTACCCAAATTTAATTTCTACTCGAACTGGTTTGTCCTTATTTTAAGTGATAAAAGAAAAATTAATGTTTGCAAAATCTAATTTTCTGCTACAGAGAGAGGATGAAAGTGATTTTTTTATTGTTGAATTTTGCGGATATGATGATTTTATAATTTGGCTTTCATGTTTATTTCAAGAGAAATTTTTCCATACCATACTCCAGTTATATCAAATTATTTTCGTCAACATATTTTGATTTACTACAGAGACGACCAATATTTCAATTATATACATTGTATATACATTGTACATATGGACGTCAGAAGCAAAACGGTTTAACTCCAAAAAATGAAAAGTAGAGAAAATCGATATTTTGTAAAAAATGATTTTGAAATTTTTTCTTCTGATTATAAAAAGAAAACAGAACTTGTATAGTTTACTAATCAAATTATACCGCATAGCAACTTTTTCTTACTTTCGAATGTTAGTGAAACCATTGTGTTTAATTTAATAATACACTAAAGTTAAGTCGACATAAATGGAAGACAATCTGAATATCTCAATTTATTTACGAAATTCAAACATTTTTGAATTATTCGAACAGGCAATCTTCTTAACCGAAATTCAATGGCCAATCTGTCAGTATATCTGTTCAGATATACCATCTGTAACCTTTGTGGGTACTTAAAGAGATGATCAATAAAAGTACTAGATTATAGAAATGTAGTTATCTTATTTTGCGTTATTTATTGACTGTAGCGCTGTAGAAGGTAAGAGCATGTGTGATTGAGTGATACAAATTGTATGCGTACACACACAAGCAAAGTTGCAAAATTTTCACAATTCTTTTATATAATCTAGTACTTCTATCGATGTGATTTATTTTAATTCAATTTACGCGACACCAAGATTTTTGTTACATCCAATTTTTTACGGAAGTACTCGTTCCATCAGCCATATGGAGATTTCGTGTCTGCTATTCTTATCTATGGCTATCTCAACGATGTAAATATACATATACATATGTATACATATTTGGAAAAGAAAAACTTTTTTATGGACTAATTAAAATGAATGACTTTTGTATTCTTAATCAAAAATTTTTAACAAAATAGAATTACATTTTAATAACTTGCAAAAACTCGTAGTTAAAAGTCTAACATAAAAAATCAGAAAACTTTTCTCTTGATTGAGGTAAAGAATTTTCTAATTTCAATTCAAGATATTTTAATTCGTATATATATTTACATTTGAAAATATTTCTTGCAATCATTTACATTTCTAATTAAAATCGTAGGTAGGCATAGGTTTATAAGCATCAGGTATAGGTACGCCGGTTTTGGTATTAAAATAATAATAACTTTGATTTACTTTCAAACTCAATTTGAGGAAAATATTTCCTTTCAATATTGCCAATTTTAGTTGTTATATGAATGAATTTTCGTAATACTGGCGGGTTAAAGGTTAAAGCAGATATACTCTTCAAGAACGTCTATAACCAAAAGATTGTCGGTATATTTATTTAGGTTTTCTAATTATTATACATCAAAGCGAAATAGGCGGAAAGCAATAAATTTCTACATATAAAAATTGGTATTGATAGAGTTCTCATTAATTTAACAATAATTTCTTCATTAAGTTAGGTTTAGGAGGTTCCAACGAATTTATTTTCCTGACAATTTATGCTAATTAACAGTTTGAATCTCTGATTATGTAAAGATAAAGATAAAGAAAATGTGATTTGGTATAGTCCAAACGTATATGGACGTATAGAGGGGTTAATATTACGACCATTTTTCGATAATTCGACCAGACCCATGTCCTGAAATGTACCGTTATCTAAGTTTTAGCAATTTGAAAATGTTCAGTTATTGAAATGCAAACTAAAAAAACTGCTTACTATGTGTTTTGAAGCGTACCCCAGGCCCGGGGTAAGATGGCGAACCTATGGGGGTAAGATAAGCGTACTATAAGATGATGAGAAAACTTTATAACTTTGTTAATAGTTGAGATATTTTGATAAGTGATAGCTTTTTAGAAAGGTAAAATTCCATAGATTTGAATTATAAAATAAATTATTTGTGGGTATTTGATAGGTTGCCGTCGACGTATCGCTATCTTGCCCCGGGTGTAAAATTTATATAGATTTGGAGTAGAAAAATATTGTATCGCTTTATTTAAATATATTTTTGTAATAGGTTATGCCTAAATAAACACTTTATCCCTTTGAGGACGGTAAAACAACAAAAATTTTTTTTTTAAATTATAATATTTATATATATATATAAAAATTCCTTGCCTTGCCTTTAATTTCCTTATTTTGTTGCAATCAAATATTATACTACATTTTACGTTTAATTACTTTCTTAAAAATACTTGATATTTTCAATTCCACAAATCTAATACCGACTTTTTTTAGTGCTGGGAACTTTAAAGGAGAGAACTGCATCATTGAATATGAAGAAAAGTGTTTGTGGAGTTTTTAAAAGCAAAAAAACCATCTTATACTGTTCGCCATCTTACCCCGTTCTCCCCTACTAGTTAGTACTTGTATTCAGAATTAGTGATGGTTGATTTAACTCTGATGTTAAAATCTGAAATCAAAGAGTGAATTCTCAATTGTAATAATTATTTTTTTTTTGTATACGGTCATCATTATACAGTTGGACTATACTGAATAGATAACACAGTATAGTACACAGTTAGGCACTTTCAGTACATCACAGTATTTTAATGATTTTGATTGAACACGACTAATTAAAAATTAATTTGGTAAAGCCTCGCTATGATTTGGACTTTTAATAGAAATATGAATTGCCACTAGCACCTCTTTAACCCTAGGAGAAACAATGACTTGAACGTTTGTAAGTAAATCTTACTAGGTCTGCGCGGAACTATTACACTTTTATATACCTTTATAAAAGTGTGTACTTTCAATTTAATTCTACCTACTATCAATTTAATTTTTGACCTAGGAAGGTTGATTTGTATTCCAATTAAACATATATGTACATATATACGTGTGTGTGAAACTGAAAATAAAATGAGAAATACAAATAATAGAAAAAAAGTTTTTTTTGGTTCAACTAAAAATATACTTCATTTATTATTTATGATGTGAACGACAGAAAATATGTACTATGAATATAAAAGAAAATGTCCGGGGTGAATTTTGACCGTCTTAAAAAAAATGGTCATGGAGGATTTTGTTCGTTTATCGGTATCCGCATAGTAATAATCCTAGCAGACTAGGTCCCATGTGTGGGTGGTCACATATGCAGAAGTGATCTTTGTTTTGTTTTTTTTTGTTCAGCAAAGTAAATGCAAATGGCACGTATATGAGCGCGATTCATTCTAACTACTTGCCTACCGTAAGGAAGTCATGGAATCATTTTTCAATAGGATGGCCAAAAAAGAAAAAAAAAATATTTACCGACAAAGTTTAAAAAAGTCTGGCCAGACCTCAATGACCTACCTAGGG
Source organism: Platyura marginata (assembly GCA_026745375.1). NCBI lineage: Eukaryota > Metazoa > Arthropoda > Insecta > Diptera > Keroplatidae > Platyura > Platyura marginata. The sequence goes on from JANSTT010003239.1 coordinate 7,825, forward strand.
TTGAATGTACAATTGTTTATTCTAGATTCACGGCTTATAAAATGTTGATAAATCTGCATACAGAATATGATTTAGGTCTTTCCATTCTGTTTCGTCTTCTAAGCTATTTCTTAATTTTTTAAAATTGAAAGTTTGCTGTTACAAAAATCGCCAATCTATACGTGCCGTATCTTAAATCAAATGGCCAATTTTGTAAAAAATAATTAAATCTTAATCCAAATATGACCTATCTTAATACGACACTGATTACTTATTATGCTAATAAGGATTTATTGTCTACCGAGTAAGTACAAAAAGCTCACTTTATCTTTATTTTTTATAATGGCTTTATTCACCTTTTAATGGGAATTTTCTTTATTGGATTTGTTTTTTTCGGTGCTGTAATTCCAACACATATTATTTTCTTTTATTCATATAAATAAAAATTATGCAAGAAATCGCCAGGAATTTTATTGTAAAAAATTCTCATCGTATTATAGGAAATTCTTGGTGGAGAGAATGTAGGTCATCTTTTAGGTGGACTGGAAGCGAATAAATTATTTAAGAAATCTTTGATTGAAAAATTAATGTTTCAAAGTCAAATTAAAAATTTCTGTAACTTACCTATTCAAATATTCCACCTGTTTTATTTAAAAATTACACAAAAAGCTTTCGATTAATTTTAAATATTTATAGCAATAAATACTTGGCACTTATTTATATAGAGCAAAATGTTATTATTAATTATTTGTTAATGAGCAATTTACACAAATACACAAAAGCGAATATACACCAATGTAGTTATGTATGTAAATATTATTAATAAAACACGATTGTTGTACACAAACACCAATACAAGAAAACAAACATTACTATTACATGCGTTTGCTAGGACAGCTGAAACGTTACTGACGATGTAAAATTTGAAAATTTATCCTGAAAGAAAAACAAGGATAACAACAAAACAAAAGCACTACCACAATTATATATTTCTACGATGCTACGCATGTTGTTTACAAATCACAAAACCGTCAGATAAATTTTTTCCATATATATCAAGAGTTTATTATGGGAAAGACAAAAGCCAAAAAGGACGAACGATTCTATGGATCATAAAAAAAAAAAAAAAGTCAAGAAAATTCCTGATGCTAACACCATCAACAACATTGCATGCATTCAATGTATATAATACGGTTGCGTTCAACAGTCTTAAATATGCTTATCACGCTATACCCGGTTCGGAGCCTGTAGTGAACCTGATAATAATAATTAAAAGGGAAAAAAAACTGGGAAATATTTCCTTTGGGCTGGCAATAGAAAGCAATAACTTGTGTAATGAGTTTTTGCTGTTCGTTGTGGTATTTTTGGGGCTGATGGTATTCTACCAAAGAGTAATTAGAAGACGAAGACAATCATTAGGACAGGACAATTTAGATTTTCTTGTGATTTTCTGTATGTTTTACAATCCCAACTTCCCAAAACGACAATAGCCGTTACACTATAGTATATACACACATAAACGTATATATATATATATAAGGAATTTAGTGTGGGCGATTTAGAAAACATACGGACTGACCCTTATTTAACAAACTGTTCCGTTTCGTTTGATGGCCTGAGTATTTCTAATAAAATGGATGTAGTAAAAATATATTATGTTAGTTGAATTGTACAAATAAAAATTGATTGCGTATACGCGTATTATTTTTATAGTAATTGAATCACCATACTATAAATTTGAAATTTGTTATTTTTAAACGATTCATTCTACAAATTTAGTAATTGCTACTTATCTTTGTTGCGTAATTAGGTAAGAGGACAATTATACTCTGAATTCACATTTAGCAGTGGTTTATTTAATAGAAGACAAACCGTAGAGTGCCGGTTATAATACCATGGTAATACTACATATATGGAAAAACATACTTTTTAAACCCGATATAAAAATCCAAATATTATACCAGGGGAGGTATACTATTCGGCAAAATTATATAACAAAATCTATATGAACAAAATAGCTTGTCCCTTTGTATTTGACACTCAATGTTATCGTTTGACAGTTTGTCAGAGTTGTATAATCTAAGCAAAAACTTTATATTTGACAGCAGAATTATCACAGTATTTTTATCTTTTTTATCAAAATTTCTCATCAATGGCAATGATTACCCATGGTATACTATTTGGCACATTTTACCTAATAGTATATTATTATGGGAGGTACTTCATTCTGGACTCTACGGTAACATTTAGTTGAAAATTTAATTAGCAGAAATGTAGACATGTATTTGGTTGAAATTTTATACCCAGTAGTTAAATCCAGATTATCTTGAAATCCATTTGCCAGATATTAGACGATTAATTCAATAAGCAGATTATATTGTATTCGATAACGCACTTAAATCTCTTGTTCTTACATTTTCATCGACTTTTTGTTTACTTTGAGACTTGAAATATAAAAATGATAATGAGCTAATTTATATTTAGAATAGCTGATTTAATAGATAAGTATTTCATGTATAATTATAAGAAAACATTTTCATTTGGCACCAGGCTTACACCCTATTATTATAATAATATTTTGCTAAGTATATTTCATTCTGATGGGCATTATTTGACAATCGTCCAAAAAGCATATTGCCAAATAAGAGAATAACTAGAGTAAAAATTACAAGATGAAAATCAACTATTGTTACATAACTATTTGCCAATTGATAAAATTATCTCAAATTATTATTCAATTGTAATGTAACAGGTAATTAATTAAATATTCATACCATTAGTTTTACTGATATTATGGCATCAATCTAAGAATAATTACTGTTCAAGTGAGTTAACTACAAATTAATTGATAAGTCATATTAGTAATAGTATTGTTCAGTACGTATATTACAAACTAAGAGAAACAATGCAAACTTGTTCGATATTCGATTTTGAATGTTTTGCGCCTTCAGTACGGCAAAACTCAGGTAATAATTAAAACAACTTTAAGCCAACTTTCATTGTAAATTATCAGATATGTAATTTAAAACCTGCCTCTCTTTCTATCTTTTTCTCTCTCAATCTTTTTCTCTTCCTTTCTCTCTATCTCTCTCTCTCTCTCCACAAATTTGATATAAAATGAAAATGTAGATTATAAATTTTCAATTTCCAATTTTACTAATTTATGTAACTAATCCGAATGAGTAGATAGAAAAATTGGCATGCTCTTCTAACATGTATTAGTTGAGTAAAAGAAGAACAAAACAAGTGCAGATTAAGCATTAATAAATTATCTATGCATGCAGAGCCGATTCTACCATATGTGCAAGGTGCCGAACACTGGCGGCAAAATAAGGGGTCGGCCAAAATCTATTCACTGTTTTCATTCTCTCGACTATATAATACTTTTATACTGCATTACTGAAAACTTAATTTTATATTTCTTATGTTTTGTAATTTTATTATACTTATTTTTCACTCCCGACTACAAAATTTTAAAGTGTTTTAAAAAAATTATGACTTTTTTTTTAAATTTCATTACTTGGTTGTCAAATATCTAGAACTGACCCTCAATGCATACATACAATACATACATAGTTTTAATAAAGTATGATCCTTTTCAAAACCTTTGAATTGCGTAGTTTTGCGTTTTGCGCAATCGTCCAAAACTTTGGTGGTTGCGTAAATCACACTTTGCCTGTACATACTTAAAATTACTTTTCTATTAAACCTCACTAATTCGAATCGATCAAAAATTCTTAATTGGATTTTCGAGACTCATCTGTAATACGAATATAAAATAATTATAAATTAATCAATATATTTTGTATTAGCAATTCTTTGAATGGGTGTTCTACACCTTTTCCATAAAATAATTTATTAAAGCATGTCTTGAATTTCTAATCCCTGCATAAATTCCGAAGATCTTTCTATGAACTATAAAATATTTTTAGAACATCCGTGCCTGAAATAAGAATTAACACAATTCGCTTATCAAGGCGGTAGAAAAGAAAGTGAGAAAAGTACAGAAATTTCTTGCACGGAAAAATAGATGGAAAATAAATTTTCTAATTGTAAAAGTTGCGAAAAGTTATGCAAAACTGACGTGTGGAACGTATGTCAGTAGTTTGCTACAACTTTCTGGTAGTGATGTGCAGTATTTTGGATACCAGCATAATAGTAACAGATGCTCTTACTGAATCCAACCAATAACCATACATATATAAATAACTTATTGTACACTATGCATTTACATTTTTTCTGTACATCCATAAAATAAATTTGGTTACGGAGGTGGAAGTAAGAAATCATAACGTATGATAATTATGATTCCACTTGGAGGTGCAACAACAATTTAACATCGACTTTAATTTTATTAAAACATACCTAATTAATAATAATTATTAAGAAGAAAAATACCAATGATATACTTAGGGCATAGGAAATAAACTAAGGTGCTGTTGTGACCGCACTCCGCATATAAACACAATGTATTAACTGTCTACTACAGAAACTAGTACAAAACCAATAAAGAGGGAATAATTGGCTACGCCGATTATAATGTGCCTGTATATGAGTACTTGTTTATTATCGACGACTTTATCCGTGTCTATTTTGTCTGTACAACAAATATTATATTGAGTAAATTGAGTACAACCCTAGCAATGACATAAAGTTGTTTACAGCGCCATAACGGTGGGTTGTGGAACTTTTTTGTCTATAAATGAAATGTTTATTTATTTATTTTTGACTATGTTTCGAGAAAATTATTAAAATTAGGTTAAAAAACAATAGAGATCTTACTCTAGGACTATAAGATAAACTGATGTCAAAAGTTCAGCTTTCTAGCTTCAGCCCTTTAGCCGAAATCTTGATCCCGGGCGGACATGTATAATTCGACTTAGAATTTCACGAGAAAGACAATAGTTTTAAATTTTTTTTCTACGATGAGTATAATCTTAAATCTTAAATCAATATTACACAGATAAATTCACTTAAATAAATTCGCTAAATCAATTATTAACGTTCAAGATTAAAGCTTTAATTTTTGTTTTTATTTATCTTTAATAAATGTAATGTTTTTTTCGGCGCTTTTTAAGCGTTCATCATTTACTGAAAAATAATCAAAATGTAGAAAAAATGACAACAATTATATAGAGAATAAAAAAATTAAAATTTAATTCATATGTAGAACAAAAAGTTTTACGAACTAACGTTATGATGCTGCAATCAATTTTGTCATTAATTTGTATTCAATTTACTCATTATATATTAGACGTCAGTAGATAATAAACAAGTACTCATACGGGTATATTATAATCGGTGTAGCCAATTATTCCTTCTTTACTTTTTATTTTATAAAATGTCCTTTCAAACAAACTAAACAAACAAAAAATAGAAATAAGTGATTACATATTTGGCTGAAAAGTATCCGTGTACCTACACACATCCTTGTTTCATTTTCATTTTAGTACCTACATTATTGGAGCAGCTGCTACACGAACCACTTAGAATTGTCGACAAACTTCAGATTTCAGATTCCTAAGTGGTATACAAACTGTATTATGTATTATAACAGTATTATTTTTAACTCTAAATACTGCTAGCAATCAATAGGGTCGCATTTTCTTCTAAGCGTTCAACAAATTTGCTGTAAAAATCGTGGCCATTGTGTGATGTTAAGAATTGAATTTGAGTTTCAACTAGTATAATTATGTTAGTCATTAAATCGATTATATTTATACGATATTGAATAATTCGAAAATAAGTTTGAACTTAATGTTTCGAATTAGGTTGTTGGAATGGCTCTTTTAGTAATTAGATTTAAACACAACATCAAGGACAATTTTGATTTATAAACAAAAGGAAGTTTCAAATTATGTTTTTTATGCCCATAAAACCATATAGAAAAATTTCTATAAGCTTTGGGAGATAAGCTTGAGAATTTCTTTTTGAATTTTAGGAACTTTTCACTTCAACATGGGCATAAGGAAAAGCATAGTCCTCCACATTGTTTTGATTATATTTGGATACAATTTTGTTTACATCCGAAACAAATTTGTTACGAACAAAATCTTTGTTTAAAGTTTTCATTCTCTTAAATTATGACAGTATCGTAGAGCGTAAAACATATTTGATATACAAAAGCTACATAGTTATATTCCATAAAATCCTTTCAAGTAGTAATAAGTGTTCATTCAAAAAAAAACGTAAACAAGGACACGATCCTTAAACGGAAGTTTAGCTTTACGTATTCGGTAGAATACCTGAAGCTAAATATATAAACCAATTCAAAACATTAGGTAAAAATAGAGACAATAATTACAATTTAATTATGGTTCAGAAATTAATAAATAGAAGATGAATCATGAAAATGAATTATGAAGACAAAAAGTAGGTACAGAAGAATATTAGAGAATCGGGGAAGGGAGGAAAGAAAAAGAGGAAATAAAAAAGAGAATAAAGAAAACCAAAAGAGAAAAGAATAGACATAATGTTCTATGTTGCAAACTAACTCAAACATTTCTTTTTGAACTTTCTACGAGTGGAAACCTAAAAATTTTTCTGGTAACAGCAGGCAAAGTATTGAAGGTGGTAATTCCACGAAGAAAAAATGAACAACTATAATGGTGAGTAGAATGGCTCGGTATTATGACCTGCGAAAGTCTAGCACAACGTCGAAATTCCAAGATATACAAATACGATGGTGTTTCATTCATTAATGAACTATGGTGAAAAATACAATGTCTATATTTATAGAAATCAAGAAAAGCTGCCTGTTATTATCAATTATTCAAATTATCGGGTCGAATTTCTATTAAAATGGATGTATCAGCTTTACAGGATAACGGTTTAGCAACTTACAGGGAAAAGCATAGTTTTCCAAACTTTTCTGATTATATTTG
>JANSTT010003239.1:14787-25352 GCA_026745375.1 Platyura marginata
GAAACAAATTTTAACGAACAAAATGTTTATGCAAAGCTTTATTCTCGTAAATTATGAGAATACCGTTAGAACCTATTACATATACAAAAGCTACACAGTTATATTCCCTAAAATTCTTTTCATTAAAATGGATGTATTATTTCACCAATTATGTATTATTGACTCTTTGTGATTCCTTTAAATATTGGCCAATAAAGAAAATAAACAAACGATATGCTGTTATTGTATGACTTCTATATATATTTTTCATGTAAAGTCTGACGGGATATCAATTTTCAAAATAGCAATAGTTGTTATTTCTCTCTTTCTTTTTATCAGTTTTAAAAATATTTAAAAAAATTAATATAGCAAGACTACTTAAGCATATGAAGAAATGTAGTATACAAATAGACCTGCTTTCAATAGCAATATTGCTATTTGCTGGGAGATTCGACCAGATTGGACTGCTAACACTAATTTCTTGTACATCTTCTACAGTCTACATCTACACCATTATAATGATTGATTTTAAATTCTTCCAAAGAACATTTTCGACCCAAAACTCACCCAACACAGCCTATTCTGTGCCAAAGTTAAAATCGCACATAGCAGCCATATCCATCATAGCTTGCCTTTAATTAAATTGACTTTATGATGGTTTTTTTAGCTTAAATTAGAATGAGAATCCCAATTATCTTATCTAAGAGATCTCTAGACTCCCTAATTTCTAAAATTCGATTTTCCATCCAAGCTCAAGGACCAACTAACCATCAAACAATATAATCATAGCTAATTTATGTGAATGAGCTTAAAAAATTCTTTTCTTAACATACGAAAGCTTTTTTCACATAGTCTACAGTCTACACTATACGCTAAATTACTACGTAGAGATGGCGGTAAGATTGTTGTGTATATTTTTAACCGATTTTCACAGATGGCTGATTTGAACCGAGGTTTGGGGCCTTTAGGGCTCCCGTTATTCACGACAAATTATTTTCCATTACAACAATTCTGTCAAATTATTAATAATATTTATACATATTTATTTGCTAAATATGAAATACACTGCCAACATCTCAAATCGACCACTTCTCAATTTTTCGAACTGGCAAACTTTATAATCGAAATTTCAGTGTTTATTACTGCTATTGAACGTAGTTTTGTGTATATTTTTGGCTGTCAAATATTACGAAACGATAATGCCCGAGATGTTTCGAAATCTGACTATTGAAAAATGTGTTTTAATCAGAAAAAGAGAACGCCATTTTACTCCATTTGCATTTGACGAGAAGAAGAAAATTGGCAGATTCTGTCGGAATTATTTACTACATATTTAATCATTTTCAAATAAAATACTTCTTAAAAAGTGAAATTCATGATTAAATTATTGACTCTGGCTAGAATTACTGGACGCCAAGTGTAATACTTAATTATATAACAGGAAAATTGATTGGTGGTGTTTGATTTTGAATCAAGCGACAGACGAGTGAATTTTTGGTTGGAGAAATTGTATTTTGAGTGTGAAAATTTTACAGAATGTTAGTAGCACATTTTCTATTTATTAATTTTTGTTTAAATTTTATACATTACTTAATGTTATAATATGAATGTAAAAATGTATGGGGAGTGGTGTCGTCGCAGACTATGCCCGAAGCCATTTTGCATATTTTCAATCAAACAAAAAGTTCTAGTTCTTGAAATGTCTATAATTTATTGACGAAATCTTTATGTTATTCTTAGATTCAAATTTAATGGATCACACGAAATTTACCTTCTGAGGCTTCAGTTGCAAATAAACTTATTTTCTATACATTTATGTACGTATAATCGTACATAGATCTTCGCAGATATTAAATGGTAACAAAAGTTATTTCCAAAGAACTAGTTAAAAATCGCAAATGTATACAGGTATACCTCCTGCAACACAGTTCAACTCTAACACAAAAAGAAAATTGCGGATATTCTCGTATAACATGGTAAACTATAGCACACGGCTTCACTCTAACACAATAAGAAAATTGCGAAAATGTATGTAGTCTCCTACAACACGGTTTCGAAAACACAATTATGTTTGAACCTATCTACTGTATTATAGGGAGGGATACCCTAACGAACAAACTTATGGTTGGATAAGTAAATGCCACTATATGAATTGTATATGAATTGTATATGAGGTGTATGGTTTAGCAATTTTATGACATGATTGGAATGCCAACTAAAGACAAAATTCTACAAATTCTTAAGATGAACATTTGGTTAAGATTTAAATCTTAAAAATTCACTTTTCTTCCATATTCCATATTCGGGGAGAAAGGGATGCTCTTGATTTGAGACCGCGGATGGTTCCGCCATTTAAAGGATCTTTGGATAAAGTTCACTTAGAAATTTAAAGAAATTGGAGGGGAATGGGGGACGAAGATGATGAACTACACACCCCATACATTTCTAGACTAAAAAAAGCATCTGTGACATGCTAAAAATAGTATTCAATAGTTTGATGTGTTTTTTTAATTTATTGTTGCAATGTTATGATTTTGAAGACGTTGGGAAATTGTAAGTCATTCACCTGAAGTTTTGATTATTTATGAAATGAACACGGTAAAAATGGATTTCAATGAGATTATTTGTTTGAATATAAAATATTGGGCTTTTTTTTGGCAATAAAATGATAAGAAAGTGATTTTTAAATTGGGTGAATTTTAGAGAATGTCGTTTGTTACTCATTCTATGTTAAAAGAGTAAAAGGTTTAATTTAATTTTTTTTTTGTAAATGTAATAATTTAACTTGGTATGTTTCCGTCACACTTCTTTTTAAGTATTAAAGTTTGTCACATCAATCCAAAACAATTAAATTATTATTATATTGCAAAATAATTAAATATAAAAGATGTTACAAACTTTAATTCGAATCCGATGCTTTTTTGCGAACGCATATGTTTAGTGCAAATATATATATGTAGGTATTTATGAATTGGAATTTATTTGATCCTTTTGAGGCAGCTTGTTTTATATTGAAAAACTCGTGCATTTGATGATACAAAGTGCTGGGAGTAATTGATTTTGTATCGTGCGGATTGATGCAGAGCTATTTTTTTTATTAAATAATATTTTTGAATATCTGAGCAAATGAATGAGTTGAATTTTAAAAGCGGTTTAATTTAAATTTATTTTTCCAAAGGCTTAATATTTTGAGATGTTACAACTTAATGAACCAGTCACATTTAAATTCTAAACATTAACCCCTTGTCAGACCATTTCTTTTTATAAATAAAATGCTAAAAATTAATTAGATTTGTCATTGAACTGGTTCCATAAATAAGTACGGTTGCTGTTAAAGAATAATTAGAAAATAATATTGAGTTTTGTACATCAGACATATGTACGCTTAAGGGGTTAAATAGTAGAAATTCTAAAGTTGGATTAACGCAGTAGATTGATCCAAATCTGTTAAATTTAGTAATTCGAAATAAACAGATTCAGAAAAAAATTGATGTTAATTCAGCTATTGTTGAGATAAAATGGTACAATTACTTTATGGGCTATAACAGCACACTTCAGCACGTTGATGATTTTTTAAATTGAAACGTACTGAGATTTGGTTTTTTCGAGTCTTTTTGGTATTCTATAAATACTAAGTCTATCATTTGTTGCCTATCTCGTATAGTCAATACGTATTCATACGTATTTATATACAAAAATAAAATAAAATTTTCTACCGCTCTTTAAAATTTCAAAATGTCGCATTTGTTCATCCATTGAACTTTGACTTATTTCTGAAAAAAAAAAATTTCAGAAATAAATATGACCATGGAATACATCCAGGTGGCTGAAGAAGAAGGTGATGAACCAATGGAATTGCCAGTTGAAGAAGATGGAACTCTATTGCTGTCAACACTTCAAGCTCAATTTCCGGGCACATCTGGTCTAAAATATCGAAATGTCGAAAACAATACCATACGTGGAATACGTTTAAGTGAAGGTCGTCTTCATCCATCATCGAATGATGATGGATGGGGCACAATTGTGTATTTATGTGTTTTTCCAAAAGGTACAGGACTTTGTGTATTTAATTTACTATGCAATTTTGTTTATTATAATTTTTATTAGAAAATAAACGCAAACGAGATGATGCATTAGAAAGTTCTGTTGCAAAGACCAAACGTATTGAAAGTCGTCTACGTTGCACTGACCTGGTTGTACTTGGACTACCATGGAAAACAACCGAAGAAAGTTTAAAGGAATACTTTGAAAGTACAGGCGATGTTATAATGGCTCAAATTAAAAAAGATCCTAAGACTGGGCAATCCAAGGGTTTTGGATTTATTCGATTCGGATCGTATGAAGGTCAAATGAAAGCATTGTCAACTAGACATTTTATTGATGGACGCTGGTGTGAAGTTAAAGTGCCAAGCTCTAAGGCAAAAAAATAGAACAAAATTGTTGTTTTTCTTTTTTAATGTTTTATTATCACAGGAAGGAAATATTCAACAACTTCCATCCAAAGTATTTGTGGGTCGTTGTACTGAAGATATGAGTGCCGATGATTTGAAGGAATATTTTTCAAAGTTTGGTGAAGTCACCGATGTTTTTATTCCAAAACCGTTTAGAGCATTTAGTTTCGTAACTTTCCTAGAACCAGATGTTGCACAGTCATTATGTGGAGAAGATCATATTGTTAAAGGTATTTTAATGTAGTTTGGAGAAAAAAAACTTAATAAATTGTTGATTTAATTAGGAGTCTCTGTATTTGTATCAAATGCTGCACCAAAAACTCAAGACCATCGGCATCATTACAATAATGGAGGACCTAACTCATATCAACATCGCGGCGGTAGTCTGTTGTGTTATCATTTTATAAAATACTAACCGTTTTATTTTCAAGGAATGAATCAAATGAATAACTCCGATAATATGTATCCACAACAAAATCGTGGATACAATATGCAAAATCAACAGATACATCCAAATAATGCCAATGTTTGGAACAGTCAAAATGGCAGAAATTTAGATTTGCCAAACTTGCAGTCTCTGGGTATTAATTCGCAAGCACAAAATCCATCTAATCAAGGGCAAAACATGAATAATCCACTTGGTAGTTAGTTGTAAATGACAAATAAGCAATATTAACTGGTTTTTCATAGGTCTAAACATTAATCCGCTTCCAATTAATCCTGCTATTGTTGCTGCTGCTTTGAATCAATGGGGTTTAATAGGAAATATGCAAAATCCAAATCAAGATCAGGTATGTTTAACAGATTTTTATTCATAATTATAAACCAACACTAGTCGGAATGTAGTGAAAATATCAACACACACATTAATATTTCACTGATTTTGAGTAACAATTGTGCTTCCTTCATTTTAAAGAAAGATCATTTTTTGCGTTATTTTTAAAATAAATAATAAAGATTTACAAAAAACAAATAAGGACAACCAAGGTTCTATTTGGCCTTGAATAAAAACAAAATTGGATAAGCTGTTAAATTTAAATCGTCTCTCATATAATTCGTTCCCAATGAATATTGATCCTTTATCGTCCCTTAGGTTAGGTTAAGTTAGGGTGGCATAGACACTTTGGATCCATAGCTATCCCAAGTTTTTATGTCCTATCTAACCTTTATCGGTGAGAGGTAGAGATTCACAATTGTCAATGTGAAACATCTTCTATTTACATCTTTTATGGTGAAATCACCTAGTATCTTGTGCCTTCTCTCCACTAGGGCATAGTGGCATAGTAGGTGCTCTACTCTATACATAGTACGTTCATCGTTGATTTACCCGATCTTATATGTTCCTTTATCAGACAGGGTCCAATCATTATGTTAAGTACCGTTCTGCATTGGATCCTGGTTAGTTTTAGTATTGATTTAGTATTTCTTAAATCATATGATTTTCACACGATTTTTGGGACTACTACAGTCTACATAATGCGAGTCTTCTATCTATCTTTGTTTTGCGAGGATGTACATCCTGTCGTGTAAAGGTTTTATGACACTTTGGATTGAATTGATCAGAATTTTACTCAGCCCCTTTATTTGGAAGTTCATCTGGTACACCTGGGGTGCATGTGCGTCCTGGTACCCATGCAAGTTTACCTCTGTACACTCAGAAATTGTAATGTTCCAAAACAGTTTTTGATTTGAATTCATATGACTCTAGTCGCTTCGCTATCCACGAATATATTAATATTGTTGCCTACCGTAATAAGGTCGTCCGTCCCTTACACTTTCGTTATTTATCAATATCTATTGTCTTCAATATTTATAGTTTCATCCAGTTTTTAGTATTTTATATCAGCGCATGACATGCAATTTTGTAATTGAAACACAGATTCTAAAGCACTAAATTTATAACTCTAATATCGTTCAGCGAAAGTGAAGAAAATGAAATTTAAATTATTTACAGGGTGGAAATCAGCCATGGTCTAGGCAACAGGGTGGTGGAAGTGGTTCACAAGGGGGACAAGATCAAAAGCACTATCTATAAATTTTCTATTTTGTATATTTAAGCTAAACAGTTTTCGATTTTCGAGCAGTATAAAAATACATAATAACTAAAAATAATTTTTTTAAAAATATTGACCATTATTGATTTTATATACAGACATTTAAAACAGTTGGAAAAGAAGTTTCGATTGGATACAGTTTGACTTAAAAAAAAATTTTATATTCGGTATCAAGTTATTGGTTTTGTACTCAGGAGTGCGAATGTGAGTCTATTTTGGTGTTACAACTCTAGTTTAATTTTTAGCCATCAAATTTCTAGACGTTTTTGGATTAATTTTCATGTGAATTGTTTTTTTCTAAAAATTGGAATTTTCTTATTTTATTTTGACCACATTAGTTACTTTATAACAAAAAAAAAAAAAAAACTTACTATTTGTTAGCCAATTATTACACTAAAACTAAACAATCAGAATTTTTTAATATTATAGAATATTTTATGGGATTATTTAATACTTACGTCTTCGAGTACCAATAGACATTTCACAAGCATTAAAAAAGAATGTTGCGAGAAGAATGAATTAGAAACAAAACACAAATTCATCGACTTAAAATTAAAGTAATTTTGTTGGTCACTTTTTGAGATTATTCACCTGTAAAGTGTACAGAAAATTTTGATTTCTATTTTTGATATAATTTTTGATATGACAAATTGGTTTTTCAAAACTTTTTAATTTATTTACTTTTGATATGGAGACTAGAAAACTTATATGTATTTAAAAATCAATTATTATGATAAAACTATATTTTATTGAATGTACAAATGTATTTTTGAAACTTGCAAATAAAATGTTAATTTTTTTTTCTTGATATAAAATAAATATTAATGTCTACATACATTGTATAATCGGTTACCGATTTCAAAATTTATCACCACTTTTATAGACTTACGATACTGCAATACTATTAATTCGTTATTATTCATAGAAAATACAACTCATTTCTCAAAAATCGGTATAAGAAAAATCTTATAAAAAAGATACGTTCCAGATCATCCGAAATTCGTGTAAGATGACTATATTTAGTTCGAAAAAACGTGTAAACAAAATGATGAAAACTGGAAAAGTTCTGATTTAAGTATGTATGTACGTAGTATGTATGCACATAATATGTATCTCTCTTTATTGAGCAATAGAATTGAAAATGGAGTAGAATGTCATTAATCCGGACCCAATTAAACCGCACTTCGCTTAATCCGGATAGGCATTTTTAAAAAAATAAAGAAAAAAGCAAAAAACGCGATTAAAAAGCTAAACAGTAGGGACGAATTTCTTGTAAACTACGTATTTATCATGCTTCTATTGTTTTTATGAGAGAGTGCGTGTGAAGTAGCCTGGACCGCTATGTTCTACCGTAAGGGTAAGCAATTGATTTTCTTCCCTATGGATTTATTTACCTTTTGGATTTCTTCAAGTTTATAGGTTGTTACTAGTTTTTTAGGATGATTTGTTTAAATCTGGACGACCAATTAGTCCGGATTAACGTAATATAATATAAATATAATATATAATATATAATATAATATATAATATATAATATAATATAAACATAATATTTAGTGTATACTTATTCGTCGCTACTTGATAATAAGCGCAATTGTTTATGACGAACTGGACCACCAAAATCGCTATCATCACTAGTGAGATCCACATCTGTCAAATCCAATGGAGACGTTCGTTCAGGTAATAATGTTTTGAACAACCGGACTACTTTCTGAAAGTTCCCGCGCTGTCGGCTTTTTTATTAAAAATCTATTATCGACAATTATTGTACTGTTGATTTTTTAAGTTACTTATAACAACTTACTCTAGATGCCCAGCTAAACAATTTTTCATATCTCGTTCGAATTTTAGAGCACGTTCCAGGTTTGGATCAATTTTTAAGAAATGATTAGACCCTCATTAATTAAATTAGTAGTTAGTTGACATATTTCGTCATCCCTATTATGGTTCTTAGTATTGTCATCATCTGTTATTAATTCAATCAGGCTATCCACATCTAGGAGTTTATCTATCATCAAATCGTCGATGTACTCAGTTCGCAAGTCCTCAAGTCCTTTTCCACTAATTACGTGTTCGTCGATGCTTAAATTAGTGTAGATCAATTTACCATTTATCTTTTTGTGTGTATGGGAAGGAAGTCCAACAAAAAAGTATAAATGCTCTTTTTTAGCAATCAATTAGCATATGTTGTTGTGATCAGAAGCTCTTAATTAAAAATGTTTATACAAATTACAAACTTACAAAAAAAAGGAGTTTCATTAAGCTCACATAAGTTCCTATAGAAAAGCACTACACAATATCTACAACTCTACATATCTTAAAAATCTAAAGTAATTGTAGGTATCTATATTTGATATGTATGTATGTATGTACATATGTAACTATCCATAACGATGTGATTATTTTAATAGATTGTAATCAAATTTCAAATCACATTCACTTATGTCAATTATGCAATGAATGTATAGTTTTAATATATAATATTTATTTGCATATTTTATATAATAATTAAATGGGAGCGTTTAAAATAAAAAATTAATTCTAAAATTGTTAGTTTCGGGTCGAGTTTATTATATGATAGACTCTCGCTAACGCATAAATTAGTACTTAATTAAATTAAATCAATCAAAGTTAGCATTATTAAAACTTGCAAAATATAAAATCTGTTTGTTATTAATCGGGATTGGTAGAGTTTGCATATTTCATGAATTATTTCTTCTTATTGATCCATTACAATTCTACTTAGTTATACGAGTGTCTTCTTAAGCCTTATATGTACACTTGTACGTACAGTACATTCAAATATATAGTATCTATTTATAATTATTGTTTCTATAATAACAAAACAATAAAATTATTTCAACAATATACGTACATACCTGGATTAACTACAATAATAGTAACAACATGGAACATGCGTTCCTATAATATCCGAATGCGTTAACGATATATGTATTTATTTAGTTATAACTCTTCTGGATTAATAAATTATAAATTTATTAAACTATATATGAAAATACTTTCTCTTCCGTTAAAATATGACAAATCTTACGAAATTTATCTAGAAATTATTATAATTTAAGTCATTTTACAATTTATGTTATATTTTTATTTAATTATAATAAAAGTTTCATTGTATTGGTCACGATAGGCGCCAAAATTTCTCACGCGCGCGTTAATTTTAACTATTTTTACGCGCATTTAAGTGTGTTGTGTGAGGTTAAGTTATTTTATAGCTGTCGAGTCTATTTTGCATTTTACATTAAAATATTTTCAAATTTCACATATAAATATCATAATATCCGACATTATTGTCTTAGATACGAGTATTATAAAGATCTTGGAGATATTTTTTTTATTTTTTGTAAGAATGGTCTTTGTGATCAAAGAATGGGTCTGTATAGTCTTTAGTATTGAAAGTGATTTTTTACAAAAAAAAAAAAAAAATTCTAAAATGCGTATAATGTGATACGATAATAGTCTGCTATTATTACAGATTTTCGGATTAAAGGTTTCAATCGGGGCATAAATAGTAAGGGTCCTATAAGTTCACCTCAGCCGGACAAAATAATTAAAATGACCATATCTCAGAAACTAAGAAACTACTAGATGAAATATTTTACAACTTAATCCCTGCGCAAAATTGGTTGAGATCGGAGATGGTGTCCGGCTGACAGATAGTTACCTCAGCCAGACATCCATATCTTCGAAATTGAGGAACTGCTAGATGTAATATTTAGTTACTAGATGACTACTAATTCCCTACCAAGTTTTATTTCGATCGATGTATTTATTTAAAGCCATATGAGAGCTTCTAGATCTAGAACTAGATCAACAAGATAGTCATATAAATTATTTTATTAAAAAGTAAATTAAGGATCTCTATTGTATAGGTTAAATGTGTCTCAAATTATATAAGTAGTATGAAGTTCCAATTTAAAATAAATAAACGTTTTTTTAGGTTATGAATTATGAGATCATTATTATTAGGTATATAGCTATAATATAAAATAATTGCGTAGCTATCTTTAAATAAATATTTGAATTACAGTTTTATATGTTTTAACAGCACATAAAACTT
>JANSTT010003250.1:0-31879 GCA_026745375.1 Platyura marginata
ACAAATTTTTAGATGTCCGGACTATCGAGTACAAAATTTGTAAGCAGTGTCCGGATTATAACGTACACAATGCAAATGCTAAAGGTGTCCGGATTACCTTGATGTCCGGATTACCGAGTGTCCGAATTACTGCGACACCACTGTATCAGAGAAAAAACAATTTATGTTTCATTTCCAATCGGGAACACGGAACCTCTCACTCCAAAGGCAGCGACCTCATTATCTAAGCCATTTGGTTGATAAAATGAAAAAAATTAAGACTAAATCAACGATAATAATTTTCAGAAGCTCAGATTAACTGGTCATTACTGTGTATTAAAGAAATTGGTATTGATATGATAAAATGTATTCTCCCAAATTACCCACAATATTGGAATTATCGTCTAGAGAATTATGAAACATTTTCTTACATCATTAAAACATCCGAATTTATGACTCAAATAAAATATTCCATTGTTATTATTATTATGTTAGCAATAATTTTCCATAATGGATTTGCTTATTATTTTTTTTAGGCAACAATAGGAATAGATTTTCTTTCAAAGACAATGTATTTAGAAGATCGCACCGTACGACTGCAATTATGGGATACAGCTGGCCAAGAAAGATTTCGATCATTAATTCCATCATATATCCGAGATTCCACTGTAGCTGTTGTCGTCTATGATATAACAAGTAAGTTCCACCATTATCATCGATGATCAATCATTCAATTATGTAACCTACTTAAAATTAATATTTAAAAAAAAAAAACAAAAAAAACAATAAAACAATTCATTGTGTCAATGGCCTTAAGAGAGGCTAAGTGTACACAGTGTGTACACCTAATAATAAAAACAATTTTAAGTATATTCCATAGAATTACAATTAGAGTTCATTACACGTGGTTAATCAATTTCGAAACCATGTTCAAGCATTGATTTGGACATTGCGATAAGGCAAACTGTACGTGGCTTTTTCACGTTACCATTTTCGATGTTATTATTTTAATTTATGTTTTTTTATGCTAATTTGTTTACATATTTTATGAAAATACAAGTTTATGGTCTGTTGCCAAATTTTCTATTCATTTTTGTTATGTTTTAGATGCAAATTCATTTCATCAAACCTCCAAATGGATCGATGATGTACGAACGGAACGGGGTAGCGATGTTATAATTATGTTAGTTGGCAATAAAACCGATTTGTCTGATAAGCGTCAAGTATCAACGGAGGAGGGTGAACGAAAGGCTAAAGAATTAAATGTTATGTTTATAGAAACCAGCGCTAAGGCTGGTTATAATGTTAAACAAGTGAGTTTGATGGAGTATAGAATATTGATTGAGTGAGAAAGAGAGAGCTGGGTTAAATATGTACTAAAAAAAATGTCAAGCAACTGAGTATTTAGTAAATGTGTCAAATTCATTATAAAGAATCTTCGGAACATGTTATATTTTCAATGGATAAGATTATGCCAGTAGTCGTCAATAAAAGGTATGAAATGAAAGAAGTGGTCCTTTGGGATAAATGAGTGATTTCTTAGAATATTAATAGTAGGACTCTGAAATATACAAACACTTATTGAACTTATAAAGTCCATTAACACGATGCGTACATTTTTTATAATTCAGCAAGGTTTTTATTTATTTGTTAGAGTCTAATTGATCATTAATTTAATTTCTAATTATACACAATGCCCTGCATATTTCAATTGTCTGTATGTATACGATATACATTGACAAAAGGTCTTTTTTACTTAACTTAAATAAACTACAGGGTGACTCTACAAACTGTATGCAAATCCTGTCTTGCAAACATTTAGCTCCGTTACTAACTTCCGGTTAAATAATATCAAAAGCGTAACATTCCATCGATATTGCTGTACGAGTAGTTAGGCATGCATACCAGATGACTATTGATTAGGTTAAACACCCTTTCTTCACAATTGAGTATGTACTTCTACTCCTGGACTTGATTTCCGGGTACACATTTTTTTCTTTTTGTAATTTGTGTATTTATTTATGTAGCGACATCATAATACCTGAGAATTAAATTGTACGCCAGATTCCCTACTTGCTTTCAAAGCAACCTAATCCCTTATCTCAAGATTAGTATTTTAAGTAAAAAATATTTTAGAAAAAGTCAAAATATTTTCCTGCTCAAAAAATTAAATTACCCACTTCGGAGTAACATTTATTTAAATATATTTTGAGCAAGATTATTTTACAAAATATTTTTAATTAAGAAACAAATGCATACTACCCAGCTCTATTGGTCAATTTAATCATGAATGATAGTAAATGAAATATTAACAAAAAAATCTTTTTCAGTTATTCCGAAGAGTTGCCGCAGCTTTGCCAGGCATGGATTCAACGGAAAACAAACCACCGGAAGACAGTATCCTTTTTCTTAATGTTATTGTACAAAATCTTCCCAATACAAATAACCCGCATTTATTTGTGCATGCCAAACCCACTCATTATTCTCTGCTTTTTTTCATGGCATTTTTTTTTTTTTTTCTTAGAACAACAAAATTTTTATTCAATATATTTTTTTTTTGTTTTTTTTTTAAATTTATGTTGCAATTTTCTGTTTTCCTTAACCTAACTATTTTTTATTTTTTAGTGCAAGAAGTAGTCCTCAAGGACTCACCAAACGATACAAAGGACCCGGAAGGGGGTTGTGCCTGCTGAGTACTTCTGAATTTGTTTATTATTATTATTATTATTTTCGAAAACACACACACACACACTCCAAACAATCAGCATCTTTGTTTTTTTTTTTTGTAAAAATAAAATAATTTAACAAATATGAAATTAATTTTTAGCAATTAAAAAAATACATAAGATATTGCCGTCCGTCTGTTTGTCTGTCTGTGCGCGTTAGTTGTTTTTTGTTTTTTCTTTTTTTTTAATATTTCTCTAAAGAAAAAAAAAGAAGAAAATTTTATTACACACATTAATTAACTACTACTACTACACGATGTCAATGGTCTATAAATGTACATACATAATGATATGAAATAGAGTTTACTCTAAATTATTGCAAAACATTTTGATAACACATTTTTACCTAAATAATTAATAAAAAATTTTAAAAAAAGAAACGAAAAATTAAAAATACCATTTTTTTTTTACTACTTATAATACTTAAAATTGAGTAAATTATTATTATTATTATTATAATTATGGTTGTTAACTTAGCTGTAATTTAAGGAAATTTTATTAATTTATTATCAATTTAATTTTTTTTTTTTTTTTTAGGTTAAGCTTAAAGCAATAATTATTATGAAATTATTTTTAATAATATAATCTACATAAAAAACGAATTTTGAATATTTAATCAATATAGAGGTAGAGGTTTTTTTCATTTAATATTCGACTTTTGTTACTTTTTAAATAATTTATTTAAGAAATGCAAAGAAAATTACTCATCGAATACAAACAGAATAAGTTCAAGGATACTTTGACTCCAAATCGAGAAAAAATTGGGTGGTTTGGGATTAATTTTTTGAAAATTGTATTATTATTCCTATAGCCAAATAGAAACGTTTATTTTCATTTTTCAAAATATGTACATATTTTAAAAAAAAACTATATGTAAAGATAAAAATAAAAAAGATTTTTAAAAAAAAAACGCCCAAATTTAGATTTTCAAAAATCGGTCAATTAGTAACAAACAGATTTGTAATTTCGTCCATTATGTAGATTTTTATATTTCCATTTAGACAATTAACCTAAGAAAATATATTTTACACACAGATTTATGGGAGTAGATATCAATAAAAAAAAATGTGTACATAAAATAAATAAAATCAGGTTAGTAATTTTTAAATTAGAACCAACATTTTTTAACGAGATACAAAAAAGCTTATGCATGCTCGTCACTTTTTAAACAAACCAAAAGATCGTCTGGATTTATGTTTTACTTTCGAACCCAGACAAATTTTTGGAATTTAATTTTAGTTGAATTAAAAATCGTTATTTCCCCTTTTCATCATGCTTTATAAATAATTTACTAAACGCGACAAATCCTTGATAAAAAAAATCAATCAATATTTGATGATGTTCTTAGTGCATTTGCTTTTACAAAAAAATTTACTAAAAAATAAATAGATTTTTCAGCTAGATTCCGAAATTAATAAATTATTCCTTAACCCGCTAATTTGTATTCAAATTTACAGCTGTCGATTTACAAACGCAAACATCATGCTCAGGGGATCAGCAGGACTCCGAAGGAGGCTGCATGTGCTAAGCATAAATATTTTGAACAATTTTTAATTGAATTTTTCTATAAAATGATATTATTAATAATAAATAATAATAAAATACAAAAATAATACATAATAAATAATAGATACCAATTACCTAACACTAAATATTAAAATTAACAAAATAATTTTTAAATTTATGCAAAAACCAAAAATAAAAAAAAAATCAAATGAAAAATATAACTCTCAATATGCAGCGAATTTTTATGTTTAATTAACAAGAAAGAAAAAAAAAATTAAAATTAAAAATATACATAGGTATTGAATTTTATGTTTAAAATAATATTTGTGATAAAATAGCAATGAATTGCTTAAATAAGTGTTAGTTTTTAAAAATAATATTTAACAAAAAAAAAAAAAACAAAAAATTGGTTAACTGGATGGAAAGACGAACAATTTCACAATTTTTAAGTCGTCAATTTATTAAAAAAAAAAAACAAAAAAAAACTTGAATTAAAATTAAAAATGAATGCGCGGTGTATTCTTATGTTGCTGCCAATATGTGTGATTAAATGCACTACTGGAATACCTATTAATATATAAGATTTTTATAGCATATTGCTTTATAATGTTTTTTGTTTTTGTTATTTACCTACCGTAATATTTGATTGACTGTTCAAATTTCATCATTTTTAAAGGTACAAATACATTTGAAGAAAATTTTCTCCACTTTTCCTTACCATTCGACGTAACAAGTAGAATCAATCATTTTCAATAAAAATGCATTGCAAAAATGTCGGTAAATTAATCAAAAGCCATCATTTTGGTGGTACCAAAAATCAGCGTACCAAATTTTCTAACGAACAATTATTGATACCCAGGTAGCCATTGATTGCCTATTGTACAGTCATGCGCAGTTCCACATTTTGTTCTCTAGCCGGCAATTTTATTTTTACATTTAAATAATTATTGATATTTAATTATAATGTAAATGTACCTTTAAATATTTTGGAAGATATTAAACATAACAAAAAATGTTGCTCTACTGTAATTACATATTTATGTACTGTTGGCATCCAGTAGATAGCCTAAATCTCGTCTACATCATCAAAATAGAATCATCTTAGCATGATGATTGGATATTTTTGGATTACATATAATTGGTGTTTTCGATCATTCTTTTACCAAATCTGACATGTTGTTTGCATAATCATATAATCATCGGAATCAAAATTTATAGAGGATGTTAATGTTAAACCACGACGATATATTAATTCGAAAAATCATCATTTTAAGCACCGTAATCAATTGGAAGCATTTTTAATTCAGTAGAGCAATATTTGAAAAAAAAAACAAATTATAGTATAATGTCAATCAGCCACAATTTATAATAAAGAAAATTACAATCAAATACAATTTTTATAAAAATAAATAAAAACTTAGAGTTAAACTAGACAAATAAAATCATATAAATTCTGCTTTTGCCGATCACCTTATAATGAATTCATAAAAAAAAAATGTTTGTTTCATTAAAATGATTGCCTTTTTGGTGGAGCTCCATGTGAATCTTTTTTAATTTTTTTTTTTTTTTAGTAGTCTTGGCATCTTTTTTTTATTATTTAATAGTGCCTGATCTCCATATCATTCCATGTGATTAAAGCTGAACCAATCATGCCAAGTCATGCCAAAGAAATTTTAGCTCTAATATCGTTCGTTAGTAGATGCACTGGCACTCAAGTAAAAAAAATTTTAGTTAAATTACGCGCAAAAAATGTAAAAGGATATTTTTTTTTGGTCACGTGGTTTTTTTGGGATCAAATATTATAGAACTAAGCTTGCACACCTATTTATGGGCCAAAAAAATATAAATCCATGAAATTGTACTAGAACAGCAAACCAATAAACGAATTCATTTTATGCTGTTTATAAACGTATTCAGTTTTTTTACACACTTCGAAATTCTAGTAGATATGTCAAATGTTTTTTAACGAAGTTTTCATATGTCAACATTTCTTGGTGCGACGTCGGACATATTTTTATTTCATGTATCGGCCAGTCGAGGAAAATAATTCGTCTCGGTGCTTTTTACACGTTTTTCTCTTGATTGCTACAAAATAAGTAATCGATTTTGTATTGCAATCCAGTAAATAAAGTGAATTTTAGTGAAAAGTGGACTGTAAATTAAACGTTTATTTTTCCGCAATTGTTCCACAATTTATCGATGGACAATTTAGCTCTACATGGGTTGTAATCTGTCATAATTGGGCTGTTTTTTTCGTGCTTCGTTTTTCAACGAAAAAGCGGTAAGTGAATCATCACATTAAAGAGTAGCAATAATTTTCATTCATTTCATTTTATAATTGTGTAATGCTCACAATCAATCATTACATTGGCGCTTGTTTTCAATAATAAATTGCACAATTTCTTTGGATGATTACCTGACTAGGCGCTGAGCGAACACATCACATCTATCTACGACTCTCAGTTTTTTTTTCTTTTTTTTTCTTGCTGTTCATCGCCAATATGATTGATTGCCTGTCGACTACATTGCCTGTGTGTGCCGTGTGGTTACCGCGCCCTTCTTTAATACTTTCCGGTTGCAAATACCTTTATAGGTTCCTATCGACAGCCGGAAAGAATTACAGTAACTAAGGGGGATTTTTTTCTAAATTTTTTATTATCTTGATTCGATTAGTTTTGACAAAATATTTACTTTTGTAAAATTTCTAATCAAATTCGATTTCAATCATTTCTCTTCGCTTGATTTACGATATTGACAATATTTTCTCTCAGAAGTATCTCTAACTATACCTGTCTTACACTGTCTTAGAGGCTTCCTTATAATAATATCAATAACATGACCACAATAAATTATTATAAAGAAGCAACAGAAATATAAGGAACAGTCTTAGATAATGAATGATGTACACGTTTGTTATGTATGTGCTGGCATTAATTTTATCATTTTTTATCAGACACGCAGAGATTAGTACAATTTCTAATCATGTGTAATTTGTTATATAAACGTTAATGTAAACAAATTACTGTTTCGTTTGCTAATTTTTAATTGGTCTTTGATTTTGCATTGCTTTGTTTTGCCAAATGTTGTTTCCAATTACTTTTTCTAAGGAAAGTGATATTAGTTCCATTCAGATTAGTACAGCTCACTTTAAACGTTTGATTTGTTGAAGATTATTTTGTCACGCCCCTTTTTTATATTTTCTTAGGTATCATCTATGATCTATGTATAATTCTTGGGGAGAGTGTAACCTGTTAAAATGTTGTATAAAAGGAAAATGACTCATTTTCATAATAACGACATCTCAACAAAGAAAAACTTCAATCTCAGTTAGAAGTGGCTTAGAACTGAATAAACTGAATAAACCAAATGTTATCAGCTCATCCATGGAATCATAATTTTACGATGAAACCTATCCAAATAAAAAAAAAACTACAAAATTCAAATAGAAAAAAATGGATAAAATATTCAAATTCACCATTTGTATACAGCCAGAACAATACCCAAAGTGGTATTTGCATAAACAATACAGTAGCGTATTTTGCTCTTTAGTAAATAAGTAAGATACATATTCCGGGAATGTTGGTATAGTACTTACTCGTATACGATTTTCAGATTTTAAATATCTGGGAGTTTGTTGTGCATTCGTTTTAATCATAAATCAATGAAATGGTTATTTGTACAAAATGAGAATCCAGAGGAGGAACTCTCTCTCTTTATCTAAAATCTAGATTGTTTAAAATTATTATTTAAAATTTAAAGATTTTAGGGTTTTTTGGATGTGTAAATTAATCAGTTTTTTTTATTATTTGAAAAAGCCATCTTAATATTAGAAAACAATTTTAATATTCAAAGAATAAATGACGCTACAAAAAATATTATCCTCAACTGAGTGGGCCCTGAAAAGAATAGAATTCTCCGGTTTAACAAAATAAAAATTCAAACACAGATTCATCTGTGTAATAATAATCCTCATTGTCTATTCTATTAGGACAAAATAATTTTTAATAAATTATAAAATCAATGACTTCATTGCGGCTATGAAAGGTCGACAAAAAGCATTAGCATTTAGTACCTACATATAATATTAACCCTTTGTAGACTAATAATATGATTGATTTAATAGATATTTATATTGTATCAACAAATTCAGTAGTCCTATTATAATTATGTGGTTCAATAATTATGCCATTAAGCAAATGTTGCGAAGGATTATTTATTTTATTTGTAGTTCCAGCGCAGAATTAAGTAGGTACTTGTTCTGAATAGCTTAAATATTTTAAATAAATAATTACCTATGCAAATTACTCCTTTATAAAGGCAACAAGGAAAACTCTAGAGTAATTTTTATGAAAATTTTGCACGAATGACATAATGAGAAAAATTAAAAAATTACAAAAACAAGAGCAAACATGTTTTAAGCAACAAAAAAAAAACTAACTAAAATTCAAGAAAACAATTGCGAACCGAATTTTATTATTTATTTGACCAATATCGGTGAACAAAATACTTCAAAAAAAGTAAGAAAATCAACATTATTCCCTCCAAAATGAAAAAATCAATAATTTTTTGCGATATTTACTTAGTCGGCTTAAACTTATCACAATTAAAAGGAGAAAAAAAAACTATAAATAGACACACTACACACAGTACACATCGCATACATTCAAACATTTCCATGCCTCTCTACATGCAAGACTAAATATTTATTGCAAGATACCTACTTCGTATTTTTTAACATAAATAATTACCTTGTACAAATATTTTTTGGTTTTGTTTATGTTAAACTCAGTAATATCACATTATCCAATGTGCGTGCACAGTGCCGTTTACCGCCAAACAATAAATATATATATTTTTTTCTTTTTCTTAAACATGGTGCGTCTCTGTGTTTTCTATTTTATGACTGCAATAACTTAGAAAAGTACACACAACAATAGTATGAGGGAAATTTAAATTTTCATTTAAATGATTTTGAGTATTTTATTGCCATTGATTTTAACACAGATTTTTTGATGATTTTTCTATGACCGGATATGATCAAATTTAATAATTTTTCTAATTTATTTTATGATCAAATGTTTTTTTTAGATCTTTTATTATACTAACTAACTATGCATGCTCAAATGCTTAAATATTTGTTTTGAAAAGCCATACATTAGTGAATTTAACGGCTAATTGAAAGCCTCCACATACTAAAATCAACTCCGGCATCAAAAATTGTTATTGCTTTGAGTTGTAGCGATAGTCCGTTTGATGATGGTAATGGTAATGGTACTGGTGTCATAAAAAGAAAACATTCATTTAACGATATCATGACCAAAAAAGTATAAAACATATCAAAACATTAACCAAGTGACAATCGTTGTCAAAACAACAATCCACACGATAGGATATGATATCAAAAATATTCATTCATTGAACGGTACCAATGTTGGTTTAAAACGGTATCCAATGACATCAGTGTAAAGAAATGAACGACAAAATCGGTATTGGTGACGAAAAAGTGACGTTTTTAGCCGATTTTAGCCAACCATTGAACGTTTCTAATGGAAATAATACCAGTTCGGAACGAACGTTTCAGACCCCTAGGCCCTCTGATGATGGAGTAAGAGTCAACGTATAATTTTAATCGTTCATTTTTAGTGGGGGTCTAGCTAATTTCTTCTGAAACACTATTAGCTAGATTAATAAGGTGCCGTACATCCTTAGAGTAATGAGAGACCCTAAGAAATATCAAAAACGTGCCTCAACATCACCAAAAGAGTAAAAACTAGAGTTTCATAAACATAATTGGGATAAATAATTTTGAATTTATCAAGTTTATGGATTATTTCGCATTTTATTTGGTATTGAATTCCCTAATTAAGCTGTCGGCCATTAAAGTTTTTCCCTAGTCACTCATTAGTCTCCATAAAAAGGAACAGCAGAAAGTAATTACTTCATAAGTATTTTTAAAAACTAACCCTATAAGGTAACAACTATGGACTGATAAACAAGACTTCCATACCTGCGTCCGGTATGTATACCTACAATTAATGTTCAGTTTCCAGGAATTGATTTAAAATATATAAAAAACAGCATGATTCAATTTCAATATTATAATTTCAAAGGTAATTTAATAGTCTAATATTATCTAAACAATATAGCACGTACGAGACGTTAAATGAACGTACATAAAATTTGATGTATGGATGTGTTCTTCTATAATATATATGCTGACGACGTATAACTTAAAAAAAAAAACGATTTCCTTTAGAGAATATTACCAACGCACCTACTATCATTTATCATAACTTGGGAAGCTATTACGGCTTAGAGGATATGTAATAATTTAACAGACATAATCCAATAAACTTTAAGGCTATCACAAAAGACCGTAAAATACGTGTGAACTTGCCCCAAAAAAATTTCTTCATTTTATTATTTCTGCCTGTTTTTGTTGTTTCTACTGTGAGTAGCAAAAACTTGTAGAAAAATTACAAATTAGTCTATGACTGAACACTGAGTAGTTAGTTTTTTTTTTTTTTTGCTTCCACCAACCATATCTAATATGACATAGTTCAACATGAATTCTTTGTAGTGTATTTCTCTGTAAGGCCGTTTTTTGGAAGCCTAATTTTTCACAGTTCTTCGTTACACAATTTTTTTTCATAACACAGTTATTTTTTACACAATTTTTCGTAAGGATAATACTTCAAATTATCCTAACAGAAATGTGTGTTTTTTTGTAGTTGCCTTGGTGGAAGCATCGGTTATAACTTAACAGTTTATTTTTTCTTTTCCGAAAGTAATTGAAGTTTTTGCTCTAGTTAATGGAAGAATAAACCACGAATACAATATTTAGCAAAGTCATTTCTATGTAATAATATCTACTATATACTACTACTAACTACATACTACTACTTCTATGGTATGCACCTAATTATTTTCCTATTTTAATCGTATAGCTTTTTCCTAGCTTTCAAACGTAAGAATAATTAACCTTAAACGTTTCTAGAGAGGATGGTTCGAAATATAAAACCTATTAGTCGTCGTCGTGTATAAAGTTTCGCAATTTAATTTTGTGTGTCGGTATTTTATATATTTTGATGTAATTTTTCAAGGAACATTTTTTATAAAAAAATTGCTTTAAAATTCATTTAGTTTTGATTTGGTTTAATAAACAAATTTATAGTAGAGAGGTAGTGAGGTTACATTTTTACATCCATACGATGATGTTAATTTTTTTATTTTTTTTGAACCATCATCATCCATGTCATGTATATAAATTTGTTTTTATGCAAATATATTTCTGGGCAAAAATTTGTTTATTTAGTTATATAGAAAATTTATACGTAAAGGAAAAGTTCAAAGGTTTATTTAAAATTAAATTAAATTAATTTTCTGGATGATTTGATGTTTCATTAAAAACGGGATTGTATACAATTTGTATGCGATGTTATTATTTTTTAAAAAAAAGACAACAGAATTTTCGAGATTTAATTCATAAATGTGACATTCGGTAAGTTAAACAAAACAAAAATTGTGAAACTTTTTAACATTATGATTTGATTCAATTTAAGAAAATTTATACAATAAGATATTTTGTGAACGTATACATTATGGAATATCAAATTCGTGCTTTTGTTTGAAAATCATCGATAAAAATTCGGTTCAATATGTAAATTTTATTTTTTAACAGTTGAAATTTGCGCTCAAATGATCTTGAAACTAAGTATACAGTACGTATACTTATACTTAACAATGTTTATTAATTTTAAATAAAATAAAATTTTGACCGTTTGTTGGCGACTTTTTGATATATGAAATATTTTTGAAAATTTCACCTTCCTCACAAAGATAAGGGTCATTGTATTTTTAAATTTTAATAATAATTTTTTTTTTTAAAAAAAAAAAAATATCCCTAGGGCGAGAAATGAAAGAATGACAAATTGCCCTAAAATTAAAATTGAGTATAATAATGATTTTTTTTTTAAATTAAAAATTCAGAAAATTTATTATTTTTACTACAAAAATGAGTAATTACACTTTCTTTAACTAAGTACATATTTAAGAAGATTTTGATTTAAGAATTAATTAAAATTTTGCCCATTGTAATATCGACCTTTTTTTTTACTAACCTTGATGAACTCTTTGAAAGATGAATTTCATTATTTTACCTTTTACAGAAGAAAATTTACATAAAATCGTACATTTAAGCAGATTACATAATCATTTTTAATTTTAAAAAAATCTCTAGCAAAGTTTTCGGCGAGGCTCTGGCATTTTATTGTTCTAATAAATTTGGTTAAGAATTTCTTCCAGAATTTTATAATTATAATTTTAGTATTACATAATTTGTGTTGTATTACGTAATTTTCTCATATACCTACCTATCAGCATCTACGTATGATTCCTATAGAATTTTGTTCATCATTGTTTAAAGAAAAAAAAAAGTTTGATAAATTTTATTTTGGAAATTTTATATCTCGCAAATTTCTTTCCATAAATTTGCCTAAAAATTGTATTTTATGTGTTGAAATTAGAATTTATCGTTTTTCCTATTTTTTGCCGTAACTTATTTTTACAGGTCAATGAAACTTTGAAGGCATATTTTTTTTATTAAAAAAAAAAAATCAAAATAACTAAATTAACAAAGTTTGTCTTGTTGTTACAAAGAAAGTCTATGTTGCACCTTGTTGAACATCCATTCTAATAAGGTAACAAGACTGAAATTTATACCTCAATTTGTGTAAATAATTTTTAAAGGACAAAATTATAAAAATCATTTCATATTATTGAAACATAATATTTACATAGTCTTTCTCTCTTTTGAATCACCGATCTGTAAGTAATTACTTCTTATATCACTTGAAAGGCAATTAATCGAAATAACAATTCAATCTCAGAAGGAGAAACGGAAAGCTATAAAAAAGAAAAAGAAAAAAAAAATAATAACAACCCCTTGTGTCCTTCAACATTTCATAAGATCCTTTTTCTTGATAAATTACAATACACCACAACAAATCAATCAAATGAATGAGCATTTTATTATTATATATCACGGTGATGATATTTTTTTATTATACTTATAATATTGGGCGCCCTTTGAAGAATAAAAGAATTTTGGGAACATTTAGAATGTTGTATTGATAAGATGTTTGGGCATATTGATTTCTCAATTTTTGACTTTAAATTTTCTTTGTGGTGCAATTGGGTGACGAAATTGAACGGAAGGAAGGCAAAGATCAATGGAATGGATAACGACTTATTTTGTGGAAAATCAAATGAATACAATATAGTACGATGACCATATGCCTGGTAGGATATTTATTATACAATCGTTTATGCAAATGGATGCTGATTGTTGTGTTTTGTGGTTTTAAACATTGAATGATAAACAAGTATGAAGTGAACATTCTGGAAGTGGATTTCTAATCTAAATGAAATAATAATTGGCCAATTTTTCTCGAAAAATTTAGAGCTTAATAAAAAGGCTTTAACAAATCAGATTTGATGGTTTTGAAAATGGGTTAACATATTTTGTTTAAAGAGATATAAATGTTCTCTCATACTCAATTTGTATAAATGCAGAGAATGCACAGAATTACAAAAAAATATGCTAATATTTTCTGAAAATATGGAAGGGAAATAAGTACAGTTGAAGGATTTAAGGATACCCTGTTGTGCAAAAAAATAGGTGCGGAAAATTCAAAGCTATGAAATGCCTCATTAAAACTAGAAACTAAAGAAATCTATTACTACATAGCTTTAAACATCACATTCTAAAGTGAAACAAATAATTCACATGCTTAATTTCTTCAACTGTCCTTATTTCCCTTCCATATTTTCAGAAAATATTAGTGTTTGAAAATAATGAATATCTGCATTCATAGATTTCTCATATATCAATCCTAACAACTAGGAGAAATTACTAAATTTCTACTTTTTCATACAAAATATGCCTATTCCCTATTTTACCGAACATGACTGTATAAAGCTTCTTAACTCATAGCCAATATACCAGATGTGATTTCAAGGAAGAAATATTCTCACCTTAGCCTCTAGTCAAAATTATCCATAAACTATAGTGACTTTCATGTAAAACGAAATTGAATCATCACTGATCGATAGATAGAAGAAAAATCTTTATTAATATTTTTGAGAAGAATTTCCTTATTTAACATTTATTATATGCAGAAAATTTGACACCCACAATTTCACTCCACATCGCCAGTTTACAGAATGTAGGTAGTTGTTATTAAATCCCAGCGGAACTTTTACATTCACAATATTAAATCATTCTTTCGCTAGCAACCTACGCATGAATCTATAGTTGATATCAGCTTGCAAAGGCGGAAAATGTCCAAACCCCTTTTTGCATATATATCTGCTGTATAATTTTCTTTGAATTGATGGCAGTTTATAAATAAAATGTTTTTGTGACTTCAAAAGGTATTTTGAAAATTATTTTAAAGACCATTTGTATTGTTCAGAAAATCAATTTCCATACACACTTTCAAAGTATATATATGCATGTCACATAAGTAGTTACAAGCTTCATTAAATAAGTACCTAGTAACATGTTGCTTCTTCTATACGAACATTTTGGTAAACTTTTGAATAATACAAAGCTAATTTTCCTCTATGATATTTATTCAATGTTGAATTTCCTCCTTTATGTCGTTATATTGTGATGACAATTTATAAATTAATCTCAATACGTATAAAATATTTCCTTTTTTTTTTTAAGTTGACACTTCAATATTAAATTAAAATAGACCGGAATTTTCATTCTCATGATGTTCTTCAATTCTATATGATTAATATTGATTAAAGTCGCTCCAGTTTAAAAACAATTGTTTCATGGTAGAGCAAATAGTTATATAATCATAAGTACGAGTATATGTAATTTGAAACAAAAAAAAAAAAAAACAGCGGCTTTTTATAAAGCCGACAACAAATAAAAATATTAATTAATTTTGAATAGAAAACAATGAAAATGTCGCGTGCGAAAATAATAATAAAAAAAAATATGTAAATGAAGGAGTGGCTTAGTTACTTATAAATTAATTTTTTTATTGTTTTTTTTTCGCGGCGTAAAATTTTATAAATGAATTATGTTCTTCGCTACATTAAAATTTATGTAATTGATCAACATTTCACCCCTCACCACTTTTTCTACAAAAAAGTTTTGTCAAGTTTCTATTTAACTATGAAATGAAGAATTTGCTACTAAAAACCATCGTACTCTACATATTGTACAAGTTGAGTAAACTATGTACATATATTTGGAATCTTCTTACTGAACTGCCAATAAGATGATTTTTGAATAAATTATAAAAGCATAGTTGCTCTTTTTTATACTAAAAGTGTGTGTAGGCAAAAAAAAATCTTTATGTTATTTTTAGATCACTTTCTACCTTTCTTATAGTATATACGTACCTCTATAATAATTTAAAGGTAAATGTAATTCGAATATAAAAGTAAAAGAAATTGCAAATTCATAAGAAATAAGTGATTGGGGAAAAAATATACAAAAATCATCATATGTTACGAATATTACTTGCGTCTGGTACACAAAGTATAACAATTTATTGAAGAGAATATTGTTGTGGTTTTAAATACTTAAATATTGAGTTTTCGTTTAAGTAACATATGGTTAGATTTGAAAACACGCAAACCTCTCCAAAGGAGATTATTAAAACTAATATCCAAAAGAAATTGGATACACACACTCACACATACACACGCACATAAACGAAAACGTGTGGTAACAGCAGAAACTCTAACCAGACCAATAAATATGATATTGATAAAGTTGTCAAGTCAACATATCTATTTGGATTATTATTTCACCAAAATTGGCGACAAGGATATTAGGTTTATTTGTTGTTATACTTATTAGCAGCCATTTATTTTCAAATATTTTTGTCAAACGGAAAAATTATGATCTATATTAATAAAAAAGTCACTTAAGATTTTATGAATTTATTTTTTATATGCTATGATTTTTAGAAATAACTTATGTCGAATAAAATTCTATTTTTATGGGCAGACTTTTTAGTTAAGTTTTTTTTTATGTCATTTCCATATTATAATGGCAGCAATTTTATTGAGTAATAAAATCAATTTTTATATTCAAACTATTCAAAAGGGATTTTCCTCCTTTTCTATAAAGACTAACATATTTATATTACAATACATATGTATGTATATGTCTATATATGTATGTATATGTATGTACATAACATAAAAGTAAGTATATGGCACACCTATTTTATAAGAACCAATGGTTCGTATTAACCTTTTGCAAAATGTTTCTTCCATAATATTCTTGACGCTTTTATATATTGCTTTATACTTCTTGGGCTTTATTACTCCAGTTATATTATATTGTTGGACAATTCTTAAAGAATAAAGTTTTACAAAAGTTTCCAGAATTATCCTACATATTTGATTGCTTTTATATTGTCACGATTATCATTGGTGCGCGTTTGACCCGTTTATTTGGATTTTATATTTACTATTGCTTATAGTTGAAATATAAAATCTGAGTACTTACCTAGAGAGGTACATATCTGAAAATGTAATATATCAAAGAAGAAGAAAAATTATAATTGGATTTGTGAATAAGATATGCGGATGTCTTATAAAATATTATTAAGTATTCAAGACTCGAATTGACTGGAAAATAAAAAGTCACGATTAAATAAGGATAGGAAACTTAATTTTTCGAATGGGGCCCTTATTTATTTCGAAAATATTTTGAAACTTTTAAAGTTATACTTCAAAAGAATTGTTTTTTACTTTTTTTATTTGTTCGACTGGGTGAAAAATATCTGTTTTTTTAATTGTCAAAATAATTTCCAAATCATACATGCAAATCTAAATTTAGTCTCATCAATTTCTCATTTAAGATTTCAACGACATAACAAATTAAATCAGCAATATGTCTATGGAATTAGTTTTTTTACTATCATACACGGTGATTCGGTTCTCAACCGTTTCAGCTGTTAAATATACCAATTTTTTTGTCATTTTAACTTAGCTATTTGTAATTACCGAGATTTGTTTACGACCGATTATTCATATACTGAGGAAAGTTCAAATCAAATTTCTCAAATTATTTTGCCATATTGTTAATCATAAACTTTTCAAGAATAATTGGTTGTTCTAAATATAATTATATATACATATAGGTATGTATACATGCATACAATAAAATGTAGTGTGTAATCCCCTTTTCATTAAGTACTTATCATATTTAGTAATATCTTAAAATAGTATATATGGTGGTATTTCTAATGAAGTGCTTAGATTTCAATTGTGTGCTTAACTTCGCATATATCCATGCATACATACACCATTTATGTACTCTTATAATTAAGTATATACATAAGTAGTATGTGTAAATAAATTATTACCAAAATACCTACATAACTGATTGTAAATGATAATAATTGTATCTACATACATAAAGAACTGTTTCAATGCTGTTGGTTATATTATTATTGATAAGAAAATGAAGCCATATTGATTTTTGCGATCCTATCTAGTTTTCAACGGATTTGTTTATTCACAACAACATGTTTTTATATTAATTAAAGTAAGGGGTCAACGTATCCTGTTCTTTTGATTTTTATAAAAATTGTTTTTAATCAACCTAAATTCAACAAAAACCAAATAAATATAGAAAAAAAGTTTCAACTTTTTATACTATCGAATGCAGACAAATTTATTTAATTTTGAGTAGAGTGTTATTGTTTATTAATAACATTTTGTTTATTTTGACCCTGCTATAAAAACTTCCACTTACAATTACATATTTCAATTGACATATCGTCGGTGTCAATCCGTTATTACGTACAGTTAACAACTTTAATAAAACCAAAGAAATTTGACAAAAAAACCAATATTTTTAATGTTTTTTTTCCTCTATATTTTTTATATGGCTGTTACCAATAACATTATAAAAAAAAAATTAAAAAAAATTTATTCAGAATCAACGAAAAATTAAATTTATGCACCAAATCAGCGCAATATTCGGGCAAAATAATTGTTAAAGGTTTGAAAACATTTTTCTTAAATGTTCACAGGTATTTTAGTACTTTGTTAACATTGCATTAAGTAGTCTGGGAGTAGAATTGACCAAATTCTATGTGTTTGCATTAACTGTCTGACAATTAAATTTCTTTGAGTTGGGTGAAATTTGAAAAGTAATATTTTTGGACCCTAGCATCGAATTCCTGCCAACAATTTTCAATGACGTTTATGTCAGGAGATTGTGTTGGATTTTCAAGAACCTTGGGTAGTTATACAATAAGTATTCCCGAACTATATGTACTTTATGTTTAGGATCGTTATTTGTATTTTTTTACGTAAGAACCTCATATGGCCTAAGTATGACGTCAAGAGTTATGTAAGAAATTTATAATGAATTTTTTACGCCACGAAAGGAAAACTCTATTATTAAATTACAAAATAATATTTTATAGAAATTACACTTTTTTATCGTATTACCAATAATTAAAAAATGTAGACATACCAATAATACATATCTTTATAAAGATAATACAGTTTAAATCTTTTAAATAAATTATATTTCACGGTAACAAAAAACCCTTTCGAACCACACAACAATATTTTTTTAAATATTTTACCCGGATGTGGGTTTACAATGTAATGTAATGTGTAAGTAACCGGAAAAAATTATTAAAACGAAAGTTTCACAAAATAAATATATGCTGAATATATGTATGTAAGATATTGTACATATATGCATATACATATTATACAGACGAATCCTGACGTCCGGAACGAA
This sequence comes from Platyura marginata, assembly GCA_026745375.1. Taxonomy (NCBI): domain Eukaryota; kingdom Metazoa; phylum Arthropoda; class Insecta; order Diptera; family Keroplatidae; genus Platyura; species Platyura marginata. The sequence continues at coordinate 19,015 of JANSTT010003250.1, forward strand.
TACATTATTTTCCATATCCCATATTCAAGATTTAATCGATATTTTACATTTTATTTGTCAAATTGAAAAATTTGTTATATAAATTAAATGTACCCTTTTGCTTGGAGCTTTAATCAGGAATCAGAGCTTTAATAAATTTTTAGAAATTATATGTAAAGATTAAATATTTACTTCGTTTGGCAATCAATATGAAAAGCGTGAGTGTGTGGTGTATAATTTAAAATTAATCGTACTATTAAAAATTAATCTACAAATGAAATTGATTATGGCAATTTATTTTCAATATCCATTATGTTATTTGTACTTAGTATATAGGCTCCAGCTATTATTAGAGTAACGTAACAAGTTACCTTTGAGTGGTTTATTTACCTATGCGTACATTTAATATCCATATTATAACCTTGATACCGATGCTCGTATTATCTATATTTGTATGAATATTTGTAAACATCATTTTTCATTTTAATATACAAATTATATATTTGTATATGTATATATATTTACAGCCTTAAATAAAGTTTTTTTTAGTTTCAGCTTACTAATCTTCAAAATGATTGGGAGGTAAGACTATACAATTTTTTTAAAACTTATTTATTATCAACTAACACGACATAGAGTTTTCTTAATATTTTTTTTGCATAATTACTTTTCAATAACTACATAATTAAATTATGTCAGTATAGGTCTACCTTATAAAAGTAGGTATCCTTAAGAAAATAAAGTATGGGATAAAGAAAAAAGTTAAATTGATATGAATCCAACTATAAACAAAACATAAAGATGATAAAAAGTATGAAGAGCAAAAAAAAGAGAGGAAAAAGAAAAAGTAAAGAAATAAAACGAAAAAAAATTTCAAGAATTCCAAAAAATGACCAGAACATAATCTTTGGGAAAGTTTTAAGGAAATGCGAAGAGAGTTTCAAATAGTGATCGAACAAACGATAAACGACGATAAATTATGTTTTTTTTTTATACAATTTTCTACTTATATAATTAATTACGTAACATAGTATTTTCTATTTTCCATTTTAATAATTAAATTAGGTAGATAATTATTATGGCTATAATTTATTTAATTAACCAACACCAAGTACTTATATATGCAATAGAATTATAATATCAAACCATAAAATCAATTTAAAGCTTTATACCGTTTAAAAAGCTAATTGATGCGGGTTATAAATTTCTATATTAACTCACTCAAGTGATTTTCGGATGTCATCATTTATGTATATGTAATTTAATATCAATAAAAAGAGCTTAATTTATTGTACAAATTCACAATGCGTTTGATTATGACATTATTTAAAACAGTAGAAGATATAACATAAAATAATATTTAATTAAAGTTTGTTTTGTTCTGTTCTAGTTAATTACATTAAATTGTGCTGAATGTATTATCCCGCATCTTACATACAGTATAGAAAGGTATTACTACTGTCTTAAGACATTTTCTGACGTCTTATACATATTTGCACAGTAACTTCATAACTAAATACATTTAATTAAATTTATTAATTAGCGGCGTCGAATGGAACGGCGAGGAGGGGGTGGGGGTTGGTGGCGTTAGGGGTAATTCATGGTCGTGAAATTAAAGAAAATAATTGCCTCTCCGTAGTATAATCGTTGCAGAAACAATGATGCAGAAGAATTGATAATACAGGCGGAAAAAGCTCTAACCATTTTAATAATCGCTGTTTTATGTGTTACCATAATAATGGAAAATCCTTGTTTGAAAATATGTCAAATGAAAAACGTGCTTATTTGACATAATTAATTGTGATATTTCGAAATATGAAATATAAATTGTGCAAAAACAAAGGGATTATGTGTGGCCTATTTCCAATACTTATTAACATTTTTAATTTACATCCTGGATCCTAAAACGAATAGTTTTCTATTGAATAATTTTTGATTTAAATCTTTAAAACGATTTTTACTTACTGTAAATAAGTATCAATCTATATTGTTGATTTAGCTTAAGTTTTTTTTTTTTTTTTTTATCAGGATAATAAGCTCGTTAAAGTTTATTATGTCACATAAAAAATAACGACTGTGTTGTCGATGGTACTTTATATAACGAGCTATAAGTATTCACCGCATCGAACATATATTCAATAAAGATCCATAGAAATAAATTTGTATTTCCGGAAATGGTTATTAAAGGTATCTATTATATAATTCTTACTAAAGTATATCTTTTAAAGTCAGATGTTTTTTCAAAGCACGAACCGTTAAGGTGGAAAAAGGGATTATTATACGGAATATACTTTGCTTGCAGTTATGTAATAAGATATTTTTATAGATATTTCTTTTAAATATTGAGATAACTTTCTAATTTATACTTACACTTTGAAAGATTTTATTATATTAATTAGGCGGAACGCAAATTTTTTAAATATAGTAGATACATATTGAAGATTTCAGAATATTTGTGTATGTTTTAACAAATTTAAGGTATCTATCTTGCAAATATTTACAAAATGATGTATAATTTCCATAAACACAAAATACGTCCTATCGCAGTCTGAACGAAATAACATTTCTTTGTAATTTTCAAACTTAATTACAAACTTTGGTTGTACAACTGGAAGTATTTAAATTTGAATTTAAATTACAGTTTATACAAGAGACACCAATATAATATGTATAATACATAATTTACGTTATATGTACCTACTTAATAAATATATAGAGAAACGAAAATTCTTAAAATGATATATATATATATATATACAACATAACCTAGATATTATATACTCGTAATAATGACATTGAAAAATATAACTCGTAAGAAAATATTTTATATATACCATAGTACCATAAGAAAATTGTGGAAAATATGTTGATGGGAACGGCAAAAAGAAAATTTGACTTCCTTCGTATTTTCAAGTCGAAGAAGTTTTTTTTTTTTTTTTGGAGCTTTTGTTTTTGTTCTTATAAGATACAGAAAAGCATAAGATACAAATTCATTGCCGGGAAAAACATAAAAACTGGATATACATTATTTGATCAAGTCTTATTTTCGACTTTTCTATTTTGGATAGAAAAAGCTTTTGCCAAACTATATTTGATGGTACAAATATGTATAAAAATCGATTCCTACTCAAATATATTGTAATATGCTACATGTATTTTTTTGGTCGATTAAGTGGTTCTTACAGTTTGACAACCCCCCCCCCCCCTCCGTTAAGGCAATGTGCTTTTCAAGTTCATTCATATTCATATGTCAAATCAAGATGACTTTGATATGCGATACGGTTTTATTTATTTTTCGTATTTACACGTCTTTTTTACACATGGCTTTGTTATTTTTATTTTTTTTTTATTATGGTCAATGACTTTTTGCATATATACTTATAAATAAATATATAATGTAAATGGGTGAAACAGAAAATGAATATTTATCGTCAGTAACGTATTTTTAAGAATTCACCGCAGGTTGATTTCAAGCTAAAACAGTAAATTATTGCACAAGTATTGGTTTTTGTTACAAGTATTAAGTAAATTTGTAAATGAACATGTAGACTATACACATTTTAAATTACTAATTCATAGTAAGTAGACATAATGAAATCAATTTATTATAAATTTTTTATTTCTGAGAAGATTAAACTGCAAATCTTTATTTAGTTTATTCAATATAAAATAGATTTCGGTGTATTGAGAAACAAAAAAAAAGAATCCTCCAATTTTTTTTTTAAATATTAATCATGTTAAAAAAGACTTTAAACTGTTAAATTGTTTTCTGAAGTTTTTCTTTTAAAAATGAATATAAATTGTACTACATATGTAATTATGTAGGTACTTAGCTGATTGAGAAAATGGGTTGTTAGAGAAATTGATGTTAAGATTGTTTTCATGTAATTACAAATTATAGTAAATACTTATATACATATGAGTATGTTTTAATTTTACTTTGATTGCTCACGTCGTCGCCGCTTCTCGGTATCAAATTGAACACTTTGTCCTTTTAAATGGCTTGCGTGTGTGGTTGTAATTTATTAAAGATCCTATATACAATATATGTATGTATATAACCCATATATGTATATACTGATGATTAAGTTACGTTTTAGGACCTGATACAACCATTCAGTTTTGAAATATTTATTGTATACACCTGAGCAACCTAAACAAATCCCTTAAGATGTTTGCGGGGAGGGGGTGGGTGGTCGTAGTTCGGTTTGGGCAAAAAATACACTTTATTTATTTCATTAAAAATACCCTCCTATGCTTTGTCAGCCATAACCATATACATAATCAATTCGTAATCCATAATACTTTTATTCGCCCAGGTTTTTGAACTCACCCCGTTTTTCTCTATAACAATAATAAAACTATCTATACTTCTTCTATACCCATAATAAGTACGGAAAATCCCCTAAGACACGATTGAACTGAATTATTTTGTATGCCATGTGGATTTTATATAGCTGTAAATAACATGTTCGCTCAATCCAATAAATTGAAGTGAAAACAAGCCATGACGTATATTGAATCATATTTACATACATTATTATTGCAAAGAAAATAAAAAAAAAAAAAAATGTAGAAAAAAAATTAGATTAGACTTACCGTGGTGTAATGGAATTTTCTAGTACATTAACTTTAAAGAGACATTCAAGTCTCGTCGGATTTTCGTTAAAATTAAAAGCTCTGTCATTAGAGTAATTGGAAAAATGCAAAAAAAAATGAGTAAGTTTAACAAAAAATTTCTGTGGTAATTTTTATATGACTGAAGAATATAATAAAAATAAGTGAATGTCATTCAACCGTATAAATTTGATATGAACTGAACATTATTTAGAAAAATTACAAGTAGAAATAGAAAGTAAGATAGGTTATTTTAACAAAATGTTGATTGATATAATTTTTAACAAAAAATAGTATTAATGTACACTTTGTTGTTGACTAAAATTAAAAAGATTTGGTAATTTAACTACCAAATTTTTAATTCGTTAATATTTATAAAATTAATTAAGTTTATTAAGTTGGATAAATATACATCCTATGAATATGACGATTATGGCAAAAATCCACCACCAATGCTTATTGCAGCAACAACAAAATTTCATTTTTATTGTGTTTATAATAGAAATGATAAAAAAAAACATTTCAATTTCAACCATCAAATACTAAATCTACTACTGACGTAATTACTGAGCAATTGAAAAATTCTATCAGAGAAATAAAATATTTACCAAAGTATTTACAAGTTTGAAATTGAAAAATCAAAGTCAATACTCATTTGATCTGATGGGATAAAATAAGTAATTAAATTTTTAATTACAACAATTAATTACTTTTAAATAAGTTCTCTTCTTAACTAAAACAAAATTTTCAAGTATAAATCATCCGATCTTTTTATATACATATCCTACGGTTATATTTAATGTCATTTATTTAGGATTAAGTATTCTGATCAAAGCTCCATGCTCCAAGTATATTCTGTTCGTTCAGATGAGATTTTTTTTTATGTATGTATATATGTATGTGTATTGTATACATAATATACATATATGTATACATAAATATGTTTGTATGTATGTACACCGTACAGCGAATCCATATTATACAGGATGTTACATTACATAATTATCTGACGGTACCGTTTACTGAATGTATAAATTAAACAGTTTTAAATTGATTTCCGATGAAAATGTTTAAAATAAGTAGTAGTAGTATGGTAAATGAAATTATTGATTTTAATTTAAATATTGATTACCTACTTTATAAATGATTTCAAATATTTTTTAAAAGAAAATATTAAATATTAAATTTAAAAAACCGACCATTATTTTATGTAAATTTCATTTCCTACAACTGTAGCATAGAAAAAGATAGATTTTCTGTTAAATTAACCATAGATGAGATGTTTAGGCAAAATTAAATATTTTTCAATGAATTTCAAAAAATTTCTTTGTCGGAAATTAAGTAATTTTTATTTTAAATGTGTCCTTTAAATCAGGGGTGCCTAAACAGTCGATCGCGATCGACCGGTCGATCTTTTGATGCTTTTCGGTCGATCACCGTCTATTAATAAAAAAAATCAGTTTTATGTTTTTCAGCGAACAAAATTAAATTTTTATCAAAGCGATTTAGTGTATTTTTTTCAAAAATTCACGTAGTATGCTTTTTTAAACGTTAAATTCGAAAATTTCCGTTGTGTGTTTTTTTTTAAATGATAAATTCGAAAATTTAGTTGGGAAAAAATTTCAGTGTTCAGCAGAAGATTTAAAAAACTTTTCAAAAGAAGCAATTAAAGAAAAGCTGAATGTTAATATAATAATATCATTTGATGACTTTCAGCAATATAGAAATTGATAAAATTATCAATGAGTTTGAACATCGTTTTCTAAATATCAAAAAATTAGATCCCATTCTGTTATTTATGTCAATCCTTTTCGGAAATAAGGATGTTGAATAAATATATACTTTTTTTAATATTGATTAATGATTAATTCAGATAATTCATAAAAGCAAGAGCTTCTGAAAATAGTTATTGGTCATTTCTCCATGAAGAATTAAGAGCTATTGCTTTGCAATTGACCGCATATTTTCGCTCTACCTATCTATTTAAATCGGCATTTTATCATATTGCAAAAAATTTTATGTATACTTTTTATCGATCTTGCATTGTATTTTCAGGTTGGATCGATCTTCATTAAGAAAAGTCTGGCCACCCCTGCTTTAGATATTTTTCTGCATTATTCTTTTTTTAAAACTTGTTTAATTAAAAATGTTCTCGATCACATTAATAAATAAATAGATTTCATTTAGAATTAACATTTATAAATAAATAAATAAAACAAAACAAATTGCAATGTATGTATGTATATATAGTTTATTATAGTCAAGTACGAACGATACGAAACCCGTATAGTGCCTATAGATTGACTATTTATCGTTATCATTAAATGCGCACAATAACATTATATGTAATCACAACATGTATTTAATGTTAAAGAAAATTACTACATGCAAATTAAAGGAAAATGAAATCTAATCAGTCGATTGCGTAAAAATGACGACAACAATAATTCACACATTTTAATATTTGATATAAGTTTCTGCTTGCTGGTAACTAAGTTTATATACATATATATGTATATGCAATGTGGTGTAGAAAACTTTGTTGATTAATATTGACAGGAAGATTATACAATAACTTTGATTAATGCCTATATATTCTTGTGACGTAACTATTATAAATGAGAATATTCAAGCATTTGTCATATTTCTAATATTTCATCTTCAAAATATGTATAAAATTGTTTTTATTATTTTCATAATTTTATTTATTAGTAAATATAGAATAGATCAAGAGCAAAAATTGTATAAAGGGCATACATACATACATACATACATACATATATACAATATACATGCGTATGTATTGTAATTGTGACCACCATCAAAAAAACAATTATATATAGTGTGTGACAAAGGGCTAATTGGGTAATGCCTTTCATTATATTATTAAATTTAAACCTATTCCCCTTTAACTTAAGGTTATATATTAGAATATCAAATAAGGTTTTGTTACAGCGTTTGTGATGCCAATCCATTCAAATACATTATGTTTTTCATTTTTCTTAATTTATTTATTTGATTCTATCCAGAGAAAGACTATATATAGGCATTGGCAGGAATAATCGTAATATGCCATACGAGATACATTGAAAGGATAATTTATTATGTATGTACCTACTAACAAAAAATAGCATCAAATATAATATGTAATTGTATTTTTGGTGTTACACAACTTATATAACTCATCCCTACAAATGAGAAAATTTTCCGAAAATGTTTTTTTTCGTCATTCAAGTACCCCAGCATGTTATAAAATATATTGAATTTATATTTTTAAAATTCGAAAAAAGGTCGATTTCGCTATATGTATGTATGTATGTATATATACGTACGTATATATAAAAAAAATCTAAAATATGACGTGAAAGTTTTCACATATTTGCAATGTGTCTACATACAAAATCAAATCGCAGGCAATTGAGTTTTATAGCTTCACCAAAAACTGGAGTTGATGGTTGATGCTTAGATGGGAAAACCTAACACAACAGTATATAATAAGTATAACAGAAAGCTTGTCTAAAAAGGAAAACAAATTCTTTTAAAGTATAAAAACATTTCTCTGATGGTGAAGAGAAAACTCTTTTCATGAAAATTTTCTATAAATTTTAAAGTTCAAGGTGTATTTCTATTTTATTGTTGTTATCGCCGAAAAAGAAAATAAACTCGAAAATAATGGAACACACATTTACTAATAGGCATTCAACAAAGGAATTTTAAAGTGAAAATCCTTTTGAAATTCATGGCCCTATGTTGTATGTTTTTATACGTAAAATATATGTTTTAGGGGGTGATATAGATGAAACAGAAATTAGGAAAACATATGCCGTTGGTAATATTAAATGAACTTTTTCTATATGTAGGCACATACATATAGGGATTTTAGGATATCCATATATTGTATATACATAAAGCCGAAGAATCTACAAAAATACGAAACATTAATTATAGAAAAACCGATACTTATACAAAATCATTGGAAATGAATGAATTTCAACTATAGAAACTTTGTTATTCAATTTACTTAATTTCAGAAGTGTAATACAATAAGATATTAATTTACTAAGTGAGAAGGCACTTATGTACCTATTTAGAAATTAAATAAAAAGTCGACGGTAATACAAGAAATTATGTAAATGGTTTTTTTTTTTTGCTTTTCAACTTCTTATTTTGAACTAGAAATACGTTCTTTGTTCTAAGAAATATAACATATTAATTCATGCATACTGAAGAGGAACTCTTAAAAGGGTTTTATTGCGTCCTCCCTAAACTTCCATATACATATTATATCCACTAAGGGTTAATTTCGTTACCTCATTAACCACAACAAACAAAATATTATGTAGGTACTTACTTGTACACATTAGAGTACCTATTACATAGTATCTCAACATTCTCACAACTATACAACTTTTATAATATTAATAGGAAAATGTTGGTCACTTTGATGAGATAGTAATTAGTTCAAAAACTTATCTATTATTAAATGAATAAATAAACTAAACAAAAAGTAATTTACTTACTAATAGTAATATCAGAGGAAAAGTTTTCAGCTAATATTTTCCTATACATAACTGGAAAAGGCATTCCTTGAACAATGGACCCTAAACATGATAAAATATCTTACGTTCATCAGTATGTTTCATCTCTTGTACCTTATACACATCTGCCCTTTTAAAAAAGATCAAAAGTCACATGAAAAAGTTGTGTTCTTGTGTGTTTTAGGTAAGAGGGTTGTGATATGGGTAGATTTTTAATTTCGATAAAAGTTGGTCATGTTTATGGAAAATTATAGATATACCTACCAGAAACAATAAAAGTTGATTGATACATTTTCAAGATTATGATTGTCCTTGCGTCCTTACTCCTTAATAAAGTAAATAATTGATGCGATAATCGATTTAATTCGATTTCATTGAGATTTATTAAAAATGTTGAAATTGAAATGAAAGCTATAGTTTGACCAATAATTTTTTATTCGGTAAATATGTTTGAGTCCAAAAAAGTGATACTATCTTCATACATGGTGCGGTAATTACCTGTTTGTTTATCATTTATTTTATTTTACCTTTCAAATTATCCAAATTTGCTTACGGCTGCTATAAAATTACTAAATTCGTTTCATAAATATTCAATACAGTAATGATCACAGCTCAACATACATATATGTACATATTGTACATATATGCACATAACACAAATTTAAAGTACATTTTAGGAAATAATGGAATTTATTACCGATTGTGTGATTCGATTTTCAGAACATAACAAATTTAATTATTCAATGCAATACCTACATACATATATGAGAAATATATATTCTAAATACATTTATGTAGATGTGATACCAACATTGAAATGAAATGTCAGGAAAATGTATATTTGGAAAATGTATTGTTGCTTGAAATACATAAATGTTTCACCATATAGCAGATATATTTTAAATTATAAAATTAAGATAAATTATGAGCATTTTGAATGCATTCATTTTTTTTATAACGATAAAAATAGTACATGATGACAGAGAAGATTAGTATTTGTATCTTGTATTTATAATTGAAAATTAATAGTCACTGAAGCATAAAAAATATGATTTTTTTTTTAATTTTAATAACAAAATGAAATGTCGGTTAAGTTGTTGAGAAATATGATCGCGTTTTATTCCATAAATTTAGAAATAAAAAGATAATTACAAATGTACAATTATTTCTAATATAATTTGGGTGACACATCCAACAAAAAAAAAAATTTTTATCGCAAGTTTTCATACAATATTTTTATATCTCATAAGACATTTCGACTTTTATATATAAACAAAATTGTAAAATGACTAAACGCAGAATTTCAGCACTAAGATACTTAGGGCAGACAAATCTGACAAATACATGAAACAATTTTGATAAATTTCAGATACATTTTAAGGTGATAAGTCGGTTCTTGTAGGTACATATATATAGAAGTTTGGTGTGCTCAAATTCTCAAGAGAATTTTTTATCAATCTACCTACCTACTTTATTGTTTACATTCTTATTTTACGTTTTTCTTTTTAAAAATATCTATATTTTTTTCGTAACACACCAGTATATAAGTATATATATTTTCCTTATTTTTATTCAGTAATCATGTAAAATATAAAGATGTACACTTATCAAAAATTTGTTCTCTATCCTGAATCAATTTTTGATTTTAAAAATTGTGGTAAAATAAATTTTCAAAGAACTCTGTATAAAGGTGCTCCTTAAGTGAAATTGATTTTTTCTTTAAAATAATTTAATTCTCATCTGGGATTTTTTTTTTTTTTAATAAATAATTTATGATGAAAAATATGTCATCAGAACATTTTATATCTGATTAAATTACGCAGAATTTCTTTAGCAAAATATTAAGTATACGAGCATACAATATTACAAAGAAGAAAACCAATTTTTTTATATAATTTTTGTGTATACCTAATAAAATGGCTACCATTATTAAAACATTAGTAGAAATTTAGGGATGAAATTATTTTCAACAAATATCTATACATTATGTAGGTATGTTTGTGTTTTACTTATTTGTATGAAATAAAATTGTGGATTATGTAGATATACTTACTGAAATTTAAAATCTCATTATAAGTCAAATTGCGAAAAAAAACTTTCCCGAATGAAAAAAAAGTAGGTAAAGAAAATATAATTATTTGATAATTTAACTTTTCTCCAGAATTTCTCAGAAATGTTCTATATAAGTACATACATAAAGTTTTGTTTGTGAATTGTTTTCATATAGTATAATCATTAGACATTTCTTCTTTTACATTTACTTACAATATGATTTACCAATTATTTAATATTTATACTCAATTTCTCTCATAAAAAGAAAATTTCCATATTATGAAATATAAAAAAAAAAAATTCAGATTTCACATTTTGATTTAAATCTGTAACGACAAAAACTACCTGAAGAATGGGTTCATGAAAATGATATATTTTGACAATAGGGAATTAGGTAGAAAGAAAATGTTTCAGTGATTTTATATTGCTGGGTAGGTACATGTACATTTAAATAAATAAAAAAGTATATGCAAAAATTTACTCAAAAATATGTTTTCCAATAATTTTCTGATTTTCGTTTAAATCCCGACGAAAATATTATCGCAACTTTAACTTTTCATTAAAAAAATATTTAATATTTAATCAATACCAATAAAATTGATTAAATTTAATTTATATTTGATAACATTTTCTAACACCTTTGTCCTTTTTATTACCAAAAAATCAATTACCGAAAATTGTTGATAGATGTTTTATGATTTCCTTAAATAGGATTAAATTTAATGGGACACCAAAACCTTTAATTGATTTTTGAAAGTAAAACGCTTACAAAGGTAGAAGTATAACATAATACATAATGCCTTTTACATAGATTTTAATGATTATAAATATACATAGGTAGGTATGTACCTTGTACCTATATCTACTAATACCAATGTACTTGAAACTCCAGAAGAGTCAAAAAGGACGGTATTTAATTACATTAGCATAAGAAAGTGTATTAAAATAAAAATTATCAATAAAAAGCTTATCCATAAATTACTTATAGGGAGGTAATATAAAATTAAAATATTTGATATCCGATCTGTTTCAGCATAATTTTTGTTCGTGAATTTTGTTTTTACTTTATAAAATATGTAAGAATATTAAAATCTTATCTTTCTTTTATTTTTATGGAATGTTGTTTACACTAAAATAATTTTATTATTTTATTTGGTTCAAACGCAAACCATTTTTTTGTTTTCTTTTTTTTTATGATTAGTACCTATCAGTAAATTTTTATTGTCTTTATTAAATATTTTTAATTGAATTATTTCACTTTTAATGAAATCATAGAACAGGTATAGGGCACATTAAATAATTTTACAGCATCATTTTCTTTTAAACTCTCATTGTGAGCGCGTTCAAACTGCTCATTGTAAGTCATTTTTTTTTGTTTTGCTACCAATCTTCCACTTGCCTACATCGGAAGCATTTTACCTACATTCATTAAAAACGGCATCGTAAGAATTTTTTTCAATGATTTTTCATCCAGGACTTGTATTCTGGTCGTGATTTGTTTATTCTATAGCGAAATGGATGTACGCGTACACGTAATTTTTAATAAAATGTTAGTAAATTTGTGTTGCAAGATGTGTTACAAGATGTGACATGCGGTTCTGGGAGAAATTAATATTGATGCATGCGGGTTTCGTATTCCGTCTGCTATCGAGGAGGTGAAATGAATAAACGTCACATCT
>JANSTT010003261.1:0-31864 GCA_026745375.1 Platyura marginata
TAAATTGATTGGTTGTCATTTATTAGACTAATTATATTTTGCCATGAGGGGTAGATATACTTTTGTTACGTACTGTAAGTAGTCATACGGGTATATTTTAATCGGGGTAGCCAATTATTCCTTCTTTACTGGTTATTTTTCATTTTACTAAAGGATAATGGAAAAAAGTCAGTTTCAGACCGCCCCCCCCATTCAATTTTTTCGCTGAACCGTCTTTTTAATTTGGGGGTAGTCCCACTCAAAACCCTTCTATGGGAAGTTAATATCTATATGTTCAACAATTGCGAAAATGTGACTACAATTCTTGCGTTATCTAACAATTTTAAAACTCCATAAATGTTTTCCGATAGTGGGGCTTTTAATGGATTTTTATTTAAATTTGACTTATTTTTATAGACAAATAAATATCCTTTGCGGGTCTTAAATATGTTGCTACGATAAATTTTAAAACAATAATTCATGTCCGTACGTTCATGTTCACCAACTCTTTTCTAAAATTATTAGATTTTAGCACAATGTGCCCCAATAAAGTAAAGGCACAATATTAAAAAGATCGTAAATTTAAAACATCAGTTATTTGGATTAAACAAAAATTGCACTGGTCGAAATTACACAGGGCAACACTTTTGGCCAACAAACCGATTTTTACAACAAAAGTGTTGGCTGTCTTTGCTTCACGACCCGCTTCCCTATAAAATCGGTTTGTCGTCCAAAAATGTTGGCCTGTGTAATACCGACCAATTTTGGTTTTATAGAGCTTAGAGCTTCAAATTTTTTTTTGTAGAGAGACCCGTTATCTTCAATTTAACGAATTTTTGTTCGGAGATCTGCCATCATTTTCTGGACCGTCTAAATGTCAACTTTTCATACACAACAACCTATTGTTTTTATAAGCTCGTTGCCGTTTTGTACCTCCCAACCTCCTTCGTAGGTCTTTTGACACAATCGAGCCCAAAAATCTTCAATTGGCCTTGTTTTGGGGATGTTAGGAGGATTGCATCTTTCTTGTACAAATAGGATATTTTGTTTGTCTTTGAGCTGGAACATTGTGAGCCTAAAACCAAAATGTTTTGTTAGATTTGCTCCATGTATTTTGTTAGACAATGCTCCATGTATGTTTCGATTTGATGCTCTAATTCTGTTTTTTCTTTCACTTCATCGCACAATTTTTTCACTAAATATTTGTTGTCTTCGAGATTTTTTTCTTTCTTCTGGTGATAGGCCTTTGTCGTAGTGCCGAAATACGTTGTAAATAGGCTGACTTTTTTTCTCTCTAAAAAGTGAGGCAAAACAAAACCACAATCGCGCTAAACATTTTGAAACGCATTTTTAAATGCAATTTTTCTATACCCCAAAGAAAAGACAAACGAAATGGATGAAGTTTGAACATATTTATGCTACATTATAGATTAAACCCTATAGATTGTGGCAGTAGTTTATTGGCATACGTTAGCCATACCACAATATTTTATAGATCTTTTGTGGCCTTATAAAGAAAAGCCTAAAAAGTTTTCAAAAAGCTTCATTTCTTTCAATATTGATGTTTTTTCTCGTAATCTTATGAATCCTTCGTCAGAAAACGACGAAAAGTGTTAACTTTTAGGTTTATTTGTCAAATTCATATATGTAGAATGTCGTTGTTAGTCCTATAACTAATAAATAAATTGAACAAATCCCTAATATAAAAAAAAAACAGTTCAACATCCCAATTGCAGCTGTTGGTTGGTGATATTGCATTTCACCATTCTGCTATACATACATCCAAAAAAAAAAAAAACAAAATGTGTTATAGAGGTAATGTGTACCGACGATGCCTTCTTTTATCCAAAACAAAATTATACATAGACTGAATGTGCACCAGAAGGAACCATCCATTTCCAAAACATTCAACACCTGGTAAATTCTACTGCACATACGCGCGCACATTATATATAGTTGCTATACCAGAGACTCGGGGTCTATATATTGCCATTAAACGAAACAATTAGATTAGATTGATTATTAGGTTTTTGGGCAATGCTTTAAAATAGAGAGTAATCTCTTTTTGGCGTTCCAGAGGGGGGGGGGGTTGTATACTTATTTATATTATTTATATATAGAAATATCGTATTTGGAATTGTGAAAAGGCATAATATATCATGAAGGTGCTATTGGGGGCCCGCACACGGGCACAAAGAATCGATTGTTGTATTTATAGGATTCTATATGCTTAATGTGATTCATGTGCTTGGCATAGACAATTTTTTATGATATGCGTAAAGAAAAGCCAAATAAAAAGTGAACTATGTGGATGTCTGTCAATTGAATTGCTAAAATTTTTTTTTATCTCCTTCAAATGTTTGGTAAGGGACTTGATTATCTTTTATTTTATTTTGGGGGGGAGGGGGTATATTTTTACAGTTATTTATACATTTACAAAAAGAGTGAATAAATCCGAGAAATATACATAAATGTATGGAAAAAATGTCAGTGAATGCCGGTACCTGCTGTAGAGTTTCTCATTTAAGTTAATTTTTGATTAAAAATAGCTTCTATTTATCCCTTACACCTTCTGTTAGGGATGTTATCAATAAACGGCAATCTATTAACACGCTACCAACCGGCTCATATATGAGCTACATGACAGATAGACCAGTAAGTTAAATGTGGGACGCTGGTATGGGCATATTCAAAAACAAAATAATAGTTTTTCCCGTAACTCATATGTGAGACACATGGTCTATTACTCTATTTGATCAAAAATAGATGTTATATATATGAGACAGTCGGTTTATTCAATAAACTGAACTATCCATAGACTCATGTCCCACATATGAGTCATCAAAATCATATTTTTAGCAAATTAACAATTGTCATATTGGAACAGAAAGAAAAATATTTTTTTGATTTGTGGGGGGCGATCCTCTTTTACGTGTCGGTATCAAATGTGTTAAAATCAAATTATTTATATAGTAAAAGAGGGCTTAGGATGATTTCAATCCTTTGACTTAATTATTGTATATTATCATTTCATATTTTATATCTTCATTTCACTTTAAACAATTGGTTGACATTCATAATCTCACATATAGACTAACATACTAATCAACCAAATGGTTCAAGGACGACTGGGGATGTTTTTCTCTGCTATGTTAATTTGAATCTGAGGCCGGGTGGTTAGATTCCACTTGAAAACAGTCTAAATTATGGCATTATGTCAAAAAAAATGACAATATTTTAAAAAATGGCGGTGAAATAGCGAGCATTTGTAAGGTTTCCGTAAAAAGAACACCCCAAGTGCTGCATTTTTCCACAGAGCTCATGTCAATTGAGATAAATGTATAAAAAAAGGGATGTCTAATGGGTTTATCTATCAAGGCCTTTAGATTTTCGCCCTCTCTCACACTAAACTAAAACATTATGAAATAATATGATACAATTAATTGCATACTTACATAAATTATTGTTATATGTACGAGTACATATATACATACATATTTGAAATTGCTTTCACACAAAAATTCATTGGAAACTAAACGAATTGATTATTTGTGGCAATTCTGGACAATCCAATTATTAAGAAACAAATTGCATGCGAAAAGAGGCACTTGTTCCATATCTCCATTTATTGGCCCCAAAAACCGCCGATCTTATTATTATTACGTGATGGTAATCTTGTTTTTCTTTATAGATGCCCGTAAGTCGAATCCATTTGGGGCCACCGCGCGTTATGCTTCAAGGCTTTTTTTTGTGTTTTTTTAAAATATTATAACTAAGTATAATATTGATGTGGCCGCCGGATCATTATTCACCAAGGGAATTTCGATTGCGGCCAATAATTCGTCTTCTTTTCACATTTTAGTTGATTAACCCTTTTTGGGTAAAATATTTTTCATTGCATACCTACATAATGATGTCTCTTTTCAACCAGGCTGTACATATATATGTGTAATGTGGCTTCTTACAGTTCCTACTCTACAATGTCCAAATACAGTTTTTCGTGTGTAAATATACGATGAGAAATATTATTCTTATGGCGAGAATGCACCGCTCTTGTTGTGTTGTTGGTACACATCGTATACACCCAAGTGCATATTATAGTATTTTTGTTCAGGGATGAATAACCTCATGAAGTGAGGAATGTCTGATTAAAATGTGTTTTTGAACGGTGTGTGCTGATAATGTAATTTCGATATTCATTTGAGATGGCGTGTTTGGCGGCATCCTTGCCGCGCGCATATTTTTCTTTTTGCAAAGTCTTTAAGTAGAAAAAAAAACAAAAAAAAAACGAATCTTCTCTCTTCTATATCTACATATTAATATGCTTCGAAATGGGATTGGATAAAACTTGATCTATTTTACATCCGTTGCAAATTGCAATCGTTTACCATCTCTGGAAATGCCACAGAAAACAACGACTATATGAATCGTTTTCAAGGATCCTTTGCCAGGGGTTCGTTAACCTTTATTGCCGTCAAAACAACAGAGCGATGGTATTTTCTGCCACTAAACATGGCAGTGGTTGGATTCTTTTTTGTTTTTTGTTTTCGTTCTTTTTTTCCTTTTTTTTTTTTTATTCTTATTATGAATTTAAGTTTTTAGCGCGCAAAACTTGTATTTATTGTTTACAATTCTGTTTACCTGTTCATCATTCGTATATAGATTGTATTTGTGTTGATTTTTTTTTCGTTTTTTTTTATGCATAATTTGGCAAAATTGTTTTGTTACATTTTATTGAAAGAAATAACTTCTTTTCTTTCACATATATTTTTTACATGGCTACTTAGGAGATGAAGTTTCGTGCTAGTAACTAGATATTCGTTTAACAAGCCATTCTTATATCTTTTCTATAACATTTTTTTGACGCCATTAAAAATTTACTAAAACTGGTTTGAAAATTAAGGAATATGTTGATGATACTAAAATAGTTTTTTTTTCTTTTTTTGTATTAAAATTTAGAGATGAAGGAATTTATTATTTATTATTTATTTAAATAATTAAAAAAAAATTGCATTAATATAAATAATATTAAATAAGAATTTGAATAAAAAGGTAAAAATAAATATAAATTATAAATGAAAAAACGTTAATTAAAATAAATATATGACAATAAAATAAAATAAAAATAGAAATAAGGATACAAATTTCAAAAAAAATATAAAGATACTAAAGATAATAAACAAAGATAGAATTAAAAATTTAAACCAAATACATAAAAATAAAAATAAATGCAAAACGTAAAATAAAAATAGAAATATGGATAAAAATTTAAAGACAAATAATAAAAAGATACAAAAATACAATTAAAAATAATGTACGTACGTGATAAATTATTTGAGAGGAGAATTAAAACCATATTATGCATATATGTATGTGTGTATGTACCTCCCCGAATATTTTTACATATCGGCCACTTAAACCAAAAAAAAAAAAAAAACATTTTCATGTAAATTTGATTGCCCCCCAAAAAATATTGAAGAATTCCAAAAAGATGGTGCTGTGTAAGGAATATGAAGTTGATCATTTTTATAATGAATACCTATACCTACACTGAGAAGAAGAAGAAGATAATAATGCTGGACGGATTCTGTGAATTCTTCGAAAAAAAAAAACCGATATGTTAAGTTGCTTTATTTTTGAGAGCATTGTGCCTCTTGTTTTCTCTTTTTCTTTTTTTTTATTTTGTTATTTTTTGGTTAGCGTGGCGGCAAACACCTTTATTCAAGGAATTTTGTATGCTATGGCGCCACTGCATGTGCATTTGCATTGTGTATAGTATATTTACAAGTCAGCAGGGTGTTTATGAAGAAACCGTTTTGTAATCATAATCATAGTATCAAAATTAAAGCGTACAAAATGTACTTCAATACAAATAATATTTACAATTCCCAGCAAGATCATTTAATTTTTTTTAAAAAAAAAAAAATTAAATCCAAAATATTTAGCTACAACCTGTCCGAATGTCTATAACTAATTTCAAAATTAACTGTCGAACGTTCTATATCTCAATTTTCTAAGAAAAATACTGAATTTATTGGTTCAAACTAGTAATTTGAGTCAGAGAGAGAGAGAGAGATGGGGGGGAAAGAAAGAAAACGGAATTTTTGTAATACGAATAATTGTCGCTAACAACTTATCCATCATTTACATAAGACATTCTTCTATTAATTTAATAATTAAACACAATTTAAACGACGATTTACCAGTCAAAGGAAAAAAAAATTTCAAAATCTTGCTCTTTCACATTCTTCTTTACGCTGCACATACATAAATTTCTGGTTTTATTTGTTTTACGCTTTTAGATGCATTCCATTCTATTCTACGTGCTTTTCTTAGAAAACAAGAATTTAAAAGCCGCGCGCGCACATTGAATTAAGACAAATAAAATTAAAAAAAAATTAGAAAATAACATTTTATACCCACAAAATGAACAAACCGTTTTGTTTTTTTTTTTTTTTCATGAAATTTTGAATAGGCTTCACATGATTAGTTGGAGTTATGTATATTCAATTAGGTGTATTACTAAGGCGTAAACTTTTCTCATAAGATTTTTACGATCATAGTTTGAAAATAATGTTTATGAATGAATGAAACCTCAGAGACAAATACATAGTTTCAATAAATTGTGTTGTCACTAATTGTCATATATGAATAGATAATTTTTTTTAAAAAAACCCCACATAAAATCCATAGGAGTGCTATATAAACTTCGTTTAATGTTATGACACTTATAAAATTAATGAAAAATTGGAAAGATCCAATTTATTTCATTCAAATACAAAAACTCGACACTATTCAACCCTGCCGAAATTTTGGTTAACATCCTTTTTTTATTTAAAGGTTGATTTTTCGAATGGTACAAATCCTCAGTGGATAATTTTAAGTAGAATTTTACTCAGTCTGGTCTTATACCATGCACAAGAAAAACATATTTCCAGTGGCGTTTAAAAGTTTAAAAGTTAATAAAACTTCAGTTATACAGATGCTCTCATAAATGATCGTACACCCATCATTTTCTTATAAAAGCCGTTTAAATGACTGTAGAAATAAATAAAATTGTATTTTCTAAATGTTTCAGCAATATAATCGAAAAAAAAAATATTCAAAATATTTGCCCAGAGCAAGAACAAAAATAAAAAACGAAAAAACTTACATAAAATTATCACACAAAAGTCATCGTACACCTATTAAAATTTAGATTAAATTCATTAGAAAACTATTTTTAACATTTAGTAAATTCTTTGGCGTCGATCATGGCTTTTAGTTTATTTGGCATAGAATTGACCAATTTTTTTGAAATATCTGGAGTAATTTTTTTCCATTCTTCCATAAGTGCAATTTTGAATGATGCAATACTGCTAATGTCCCTCTTACGGATTCTTTGTTCTAGTACTTCCCATAAATGCTCGATTGGATTAACGTCCGGTGATTGTGGAGGCCTTTGCTGAAACCTTTAGAAAATACAATTTAAAAAAACTAACCAAATTTCATTTGTTTCTACAGTCATTTAAAAGGCTTTTATTAAAAAAATGATGGATGTACGATCATTTATGAGAGTATCTGTAATTGTAAAATATCAACAAAATGTAATTCAGTAAAAAAAAATTCAAACGTCAATTGCAAATACAAATCCAAACAATTTTTATAAAAGAAATGATTCTAGTGATCTAGATTCTAGATGATCTTAGAAACTCAATTTTGCTTTCATGAAATATAAAAGGGAAAGTTTTGGTTTCATGTAGGAATTTTCAAAATTTTTTTCGCGGTTTTTCGTATTTTCTTCACGAATTGGAAGTTTTTCAACCAAAAAATGCAATACAAATTTTGGTCATTTAGGTCGCTCGCTCGCTCGTTAACACGATAACTCATTTTTTGTTTGTTTGGTTGAAATATGAAATATGTCTAGGGTGGCGAGGATTGTAAATGGGCAAAATCGCCACACCTTTTTGACCCCTTCCCATACACATTTTTTTGTAAACAATGTGTTTTGTCATATTAACTAAACAACAAAATTTCGAAAAAATTATAAATACGAAAAAGTTTTTATTTGTTGTAGGGCATATGAGAGTGTAACAGATTTTTTAGCCATTTATTAACCCTTATAGAACCCACCCATACCAAAATTCAATAAAATGGCAATTTTCTCACAATTGTTATATGAAATTGAAAAGAGGAGAGGGATGGGAGGGGTGGGGTATTTTAGTATTAGTTTTGCTTAGCAGCCTTTTTTCTAGGAGGGCATCATACATTAATATGAGTGTAAAAAGGCTCTTTGTCTATCTATTTAAATATAAGAATATTTAAGAAACATAAAAATTCGAGCGTGAAATGGATGATTTTCAATATTTCTAATAAAATAAGGCGAAGAACAAATATTCTTACAAAATTTGACAATCGTCCGTGCAAATCAAATGACAGTAACTTTGTTTGTAAATAACAAGAATCAATTCTGTTTGTTTATTGAAATGTTTAAATTTTTTCGGATTAAGTTATTTGTTTCCTTTACAAATGTTAGTCACGATGGCATGAGACGCCATTTGTAAAAATGAGAGTATCTTCCGATAGGGTGGTGTCTTTTGCGCCATCTTGTACATTCCGAAGAAATTAATTTAGTTATTTAAAAATTAAAGAACAGTGGAACCGGTGAATCTTAAATTTACAGTAAAATTCAGTAACATATGATAAAAATGAGTCGGGGGAGTTTTGTTAAATAAACAACTATACGTTGAAGTAATGGAATATCAATTCCTTGGAGCTTATCATCTTATGCGAGTTGGTCTACTAGACTTAATGTAATGTAAAATTGCATTGCTATAACTATAGGTATAACTAGACATAGACAATATGCAAAGAGCAGGTGAATAATTATCGGCTTGGAACATTTCCTAAATCAATAGTCGCTTGTCACCATAAGCAAATAAATTGTAAATCCTTTTCAAATCTAGTTCATATTACAATATTTCAACAATGTAAATGGGAGGTAATAATTCTAAAACAATTCAAGTTGTCTTATAGTAGTTAGTATATAGTACAATATAATAGAGAATGAGGTGAATTGAAGATGCATAATAATTTTCAGAAAATTAATTTTACAAAATGTACAAACATATTCATGTACCTACAAACGAGATACATACTCCATACATAAAATAAAATCGATAAAATATTTTACATCTTCTAACCACGACAATTTATTTTATAAAATGTGATAGCAATTGCAAACATTATAAACTTCTCTCAAATGGCTATGGCACATTTATTCTAGGTCAGAATCAGTCTGCATTCTTCAGCAGCCTAGCAGCAACCATATTAAATCTTATGTTGTACATATATATATTTTATTTTATATGTATATTTGTATGTAAATACTGTACAAATAGAAGAAAAATGTCTTGTGGGAGCAGAGTGTGTGAATGGATTGTTAAAAGATTAAAACTAAGAGACAGCAAGAGGAATTTAATAAAAAGTTTATATGACATGGTATTGTGCAATTAATTTTAATATAAGTGCATTACTTAATTATGTATTAAGTATAGTTTTCACAGAAAGTATACTCAATGAAATTTTAGGCTTAATTAAAAATGAGTAATTCTGCTTGTACGTGTTCCTGAAACTTTCCGATGCATCTCTAATAATTTTCTAAAGTAAGCTGGTACGGTATGATTGAATTTTGTCTTAAATTTGATTATTAAATAAATAAAATAAGACAACACATTTTTGTTTTTTAAGTTATGTTAATTTTTTATTTTATGATTGAATGGTTTCTTATAAAATATTAAACGCACTCATTTAGTACTCTCATCAAATTGATGTAAAATTAATGTCAAAATTATAAATGTCACTAAGTTTGTTTGGTATTTTGACTAAATTTTCCGTTAAAATTGTCAAATTCAATAATTTTCATAAACATTATCAATATCGTGATTCTTTTCTTTTTACTAAAATAAGTACATAAATTTAATTTAAATTACAATCATTGTTTTTCTATTGGAAAACTCTCGGTAGGCTAGTGTAGGTTTCTCTGTGGTTAATATGATTTAATACATTTTTGTTTTTGTTGAAAAATAATATATGAAGTATAATTTCATTTATGTACTTATTTTTTTCATAAATTACTAATTACAACCACAAAATACAAAAACTTATTTCATTTTTTTGTTTTTTTTTGCGTTCAAACTGTCTTAAATATTTAAGACCAAAATTTGTCTTTAATGCGTTCTATCATACTTTTATATGCGTCTGAAAATTTTAGACTCTTATTTCATTTCAATCATACAATCATCCGTACCTGACCAAAATCTTGATTATTATAAGAAGCGACGCACCTTCTCTTCATCCACTATTTACTACGTTGTTTTCTTGTAGATAGGCTAAACTAATTAATGAAGTTAAAAATGAATTTGAAATAAAGCGAGAATGTCTGGAGATTTAAAAAATTTGTTTGGGTCTGACACTATACCATGCCACTGCCACAAATATATAATACAGGCCTAGGTGGGAGAAAACCAAACTATTTGAGGAAGTTCTTACGATTATTTTTTGATTAAATTCGGAATTCATTTCTTATTATGAGGACCTACTAGTATTGGAAACTATTAATTCTACTTCGTTTTGTTTTTCATATTCCATGTACAATTTGTATGTAACTCTATCTCTCTTAAAATTTAAAAAAAAAGTATAGACGTGACGATGGAACACACGAGCCAAACTGCCAAAATTTGGGACTATTCCGAATATTTGGTCACTTGATGCTAAAAAATATCCTGTGAAATGTGAACGCACCCTAAACTTAGATTTTATTTATGTTTGTAGTTATGACCATTACAATTTTATAAATATACAGTAAAACCTGGGATTGCGTTCATCAGAAATGTGACAATTCGCATATGTTGGTATCCGTCCACTGAGTGCGTTTTCGTTCGAATTACATGTATTAAATTAATTAATTTTACAATGTTCACCATTTTTTTTCACTAAAAAATTAAATTATTAACACAATTATTCGTAGTCTTAAAATAACAAAACACAATTCGTTTGAATCGAACATTCATTGAACAATTATGTCAAAATTCGCATGAATTCGGACGAAAAATCCCATCAAAATGGGATAGTTTGCAGTTGTGATGGAAACGGACGAAAACGCACAAATTTCATAGCATACAGTGGACGATGCTTAATACATTTCAGTGCGTTTGGATCATTCGCATATACATATTTGTAACATTTCTGATAAACGCAATTCGTATGAAAACGCATCTAGTGGACGACCAGCCTAATTCGTTCCGGAAACATGTTTGTAATCCAAAGCACTCGTGAATTTTCCCATAAGAAATAAATGAAACTGAAATGATTCACATGACGCTCAGCAGACAAAGCGTATACATACGTACTACTCGTATTACAAAACCACGCTCGTTTATCAAGTTAAAATTTATTAAAACAAAACACTGGTAAACAAAGTTACTCTTCATCTAAGGTTTTACTGTATTTAAAAAATGGAGGATTATATAGAATTTTCGGTAATTGTGTGGTTCCTTGGACATTACCTGAACGACAATTATCTGATGAATAATACGGTGAAGTCCACATTCGGAGGAGTAAATCGTCACTTTACAAAGAATCGGACCTTTAAGATATTCAGGCAAAATTGAACGAACGTCTTTTCTATGTTAGATAAGGTTTTTTTAGACGGTTCACCCCATTAAAATTAATAAAAAGGGGTATTGCAGTAGGAGTTGTCGGTAATTTTTTTTTATTTCATTAGAATAATTTGTGCAGACAAGACATTTTGAAACGTCTTGGAATAGTTTTTTCTTTATTGCAAATTTATAATATTAGTTCATGAAAATTCTTTGAATTCGATTGTAACATGGATTATGAATTTAGATGTAAAGTGATTCAAATTCTATTCAAATGCAACAATAAACCTGTTCTCAAGAATTTTATTGACTGCAGAGCTTTAAGTTTTTTGTATTTACTTATTTTCGTATGATCGTATGTGTGTATGTAGATATATGTGTATATGTGTACCTTCTAATATTTAAATTAGACAGTTTTTTTTTTTTTTTTTGGTTCAACCTCTATTTTCATTGAATTTTACTTGAATCATATTTATGAATTAAAGCGGTTGTAAAATTATTAGTCATCTATATGCGGCATATCGTAATATAGTAAATACACTTCTTCATTAAAAACATGATGCAAAAAAGGGATAACAATACATCATACTCGCCGGTATGTGTTGTTTACAATATAACGTCATAGCCGGTATTATTATGCAGTTTATATATTGTACAAGAGTACTTGAATAGATCAACGGACTTTCATTCGACAAAAAAAAAAAAAATACAAAAAAACATGAGAGAAGTGAATTTTGTTGCATACTGACTACATGGGTAGTGCAACAGAAACATTGTTTTTGGAACGCGCAGTCAATGGTAAAAAAAGAGACGCTGCAATTTTGTGCATTACATTGCATCCATCATAGAGGAACTACATCCATACATAGGAAAATAGTAGTTGTTGTATAGGAACATTTCTATATAGATAATAGAAGTAGTACACATTGTGTATGGATGAATTATGTGGATATGCAAATGATTCTTCTTTTTTTTTTTGGATGACTGTGTGTAGTAACTGTTTACTAAAAAACGTGTAGTAAGTTTCAGATCAAAAGAATGTGAGTTTGGAGCAAAGTATTTATCATGTTCTTGAATCGAATTATTACAGACAGTGCCTTTACTTTAGGTATGCCTATTTGTGGTTGTTGTTGTTGTTGTTGTTGGCATTTAGATATTAAACTTTACTTTACTAATTTAAAGCAACACACTGCTTATAAGTAGCAATTTATATGCATATCCGGCATTTATTTCATAAAAATTTAATAATTTTCGCTATTTTAGTGTCGGTTCAGCAGAAAAATAAGAAAAACCCAGACACACAAATTAACTACAAAATGTGATTTCGATCTTGGCTTATATTAGTCCAGTTAAATTAGATGTGTAAATCAATTATGTATAAAAATTAAGGCGTTGACAGTTTTTTTGTCAATTTTTGCTTGTCAGTGTCGCGTAAACCAACGTTAGTTTACATTGACGATATTCTGACAATTTTTTGTTAGAAATATACATAATGTACATAAAAATACAGTGCTGTGCATAAAAATAGGTATAAGGCATAAACAAGTATGAAAAAGTCGAAATTCAGTAATTTCTCCTAGTTGTTAGGATTAATATCTGAGAAATCTATAAATGCAGATATTCATTATTTTCTGAAAATATGGAAGGAAAATAAGGATAGCTGGAAAAAATGTGTACGGAAAATTCAAAGCAATGCCCAATTAAAACCAGAAATTAAACATGTGAATTATTTGTTTCACTTTAGAATGTGATTTTTAAAGTTATGTAGTTTCTAGTTTTAATTGGGCTTTGAATTGCCCATCCCCATAATTTAGAACAACAGGCATCCATATTTCCAGAAAATTTTAGCGTTTGAAAATAATATGAATATCTACATTTATAGATTCCTGAGATATCAATCCTAACAATTAGAAGAAATTACTGAATTCCGACTTTTTCATACACCTTTTTCATTACACCTATTTTTATGCACATCAGAGTTATGTGTGTAGATTTAAAAATATTTCACTTTCACCAGTATTTTAAGTTGTTTTTAAATTTTTTTGATCTTGAGTGATGATTTTTTGCCCATCAAACAAACTTATTCCATAAATTCAAAATCTTTTAAGAGAGAGAGAGAGAGATTTTTATATTTTATTTTCTTATCTGACTTATTTTCATCTTCTATTAAATATACTTTCGAAAGTGAAGCACTTTATTACATACACTGATTAAAAATATTAAGCACAAATATGTTAATATGTTAGGATGACATGGCAATCGTGTTCCCAGGATATTAACGAAGACAAATGATATTTCGTACAAATCTTTTTTTTTCTTGTTGTTTGGTCAGATCTTTTGTTTTTTTCTTTTTTTCCACTTCAATGTTTTTGCACCAATTTGTTCTTCTTGCTTCTTTTTCGCACTACAACCCATTGTCGATCTCGGCTTCATCCAAAGTCCTTTTTCATAGGGTTCGGTCTAAACATGCGTTCTACCAGTTATTAATGGCCAGAGTGCGTCCTCTTAACCCTTTCATGCATACAATTTTTCTTTGGGTTCAATGGACTTGAAATTTGTCACTCGGGGGTTTTTGGGGTCGCTGATCACGAATCTGAAGTCAAAATTCAAAATGGCGGATCCAATATGGCGGTCAAAAAATTTAAATTTATTAGATTACGCTGAAAATTAGTATGCGGGGGTTTTTGGTGTCGCTGATCACGAATCTGAAGTTAAAATTTCAAAATTCAAAATGGCGGATCCAAAAATAAATCGAGGAGCCGAAAAGTGACCGGTCCTAAGGTGTGGACTAAATCAAGGTTCGACTGTACTTTCGGATAAAAAAAACTAACTGATTAGTGATAATGAATCTGACATTCAAAGTTCAAAATTGTAGACTCAAAAGAAATGTAAGATATTACTTTTATATTTTTGACATATGACCAAAGAGTAAATAACAATATTCTTTGAGTTTGATGGAAATTTGTGAAAGATTTATTTATGTTTCCATTCAATATAAGTTGCCGGTCATCCGCCATTTTGAATTTTGAAATTTTGACTTCAGATTCGTGATCAGCGACCCCACCGATTTTTTACAGCAACACTATGCAACAAAGGGTTAATAAATAAATAAGTAGAAGATTTTTAAATAAGTAGAAGATTTTTATTTCCGCTTTCTCGAGAACGCGTCCGGCTAGAGCTAGAGACTTGAAATGGCAGTAGGTTTTTTTATGTGGATGAACTATTTGATGTTGTAAATGAGTTAAATTATTCCGACACCCTCCCGTACAAATATTTTGTGAAAAACGTGTTTTTCATTGTCTACTCGAAAAACTGATAAATATTTACAAGTTTTTATTTTTTTGTCTTGCATAATTATTTTTGAACCACCGTTAACCCCTATAGAACCATCTAAAATTACTATATGGTCAATTCTCCACATTATAGTAATACTATCTTGGTTAAGACGGAGAGGAATCAATTTCAACAAAATATAGAACATTCCATACAAAATTACTCATTCTCCTCAAAATGTTTGTGTGTGCGGGGAAGCTAATCTTTACTTGGCAGTCTTTTTAACCTCTTCAGGGACGAATTTTGGATTTTTGTACTTATAATTTTTTTTAACTTTGAAAAGTATTGTGATAGTAAATAAAGATAATTTTTAAACAAAAACTAAACGTACACAGATGTGTCAATATCCCTGAAGAGGTTAAATTAATTTTATGAAAAGTCCTCTTTTTTTAATTTTTTTTTTTATTTTCAACTTCTGGCACCGCACATGTTAATAAATTGTAAAATGAAGAAAATATTACTTTACCTACTACATGTTTCTTACATCTTAATAAATAAGTACAAAATCCCTAAATCCCTCTAAATAACTTAAATAATACTAAATTGTGCCCATACCAATACTAATGGGACTTAAGAATTTTTTTCCTAAAATGTGGCGACAAGGTAACACATTGTTTGTAATTTTTGAAAAGAACGAACATTTTGGAACATTTGGAATTTCAAAAATGTTTATCATTTCTTTTCTTTTTTGTTTTGTAAGTAAATAAACAAAAAAAAAGGAACTTTTGCCATTGCGCACATTCACATTTTTTTTTAAATTTTTTTTTTTTTTTTATTTATTTTTTGACCAAAGTTATTTATTGTTGTTGTGTATTCACAGGCAACGGTACATTGTTTGGTTATGCAAGTTTAACATAATCTTCATTATTTATACAAAAATCAATTACCTCTCTCTCTTGGCTCTTGGCTACTTTCCTCATAATAATGTATAATACTTCGGTGTTGTGTGGTGTAGTAGGAGCGTTTAAAATGTATTATCATTCATTTACTGAAATTCTCCGACTAACAGGTAAAATGATATTCGATTTCATCAGGTATGTGTTGTTGTTTGAGAAAATTCTAAGAATTCCGCGGCTTAGGCTCTTTTTGTTTGTCTTTTTCTTCATCTTTTTCTCGAGAGTATAGGTTTGGTATGTTATTTTATTTTTTAGGTTTTTATTTTATTTTTATTGGAATTCTGTGGTTGTGCATGGATATGTGTGTGTTCATATAATAATATATTTTTATAATATATATAAAAAAAAAGCCTTCATTACTTTTGATCAGCATCGTCTTCTCATTCTTGTCTTGTACAATACGTATCTCTTGTATAGTATAAGGTACTGTGGGAAATAGCCAGCAGGGACGTTTTATTGAACTCAATATCTATACTTGATGTATTGTTTGAACAAAATTATTTTTGAATTTTTGTATAATATTGTTGGTTACATTTTTATTTGAAATGAAAATATTTTTGGATTTAATTAAAAACCAACATAGTATTTAATAAAATTGTAGATTTAATTTACTTTTGTAAATCAAACCAAAAGTCAGCCATTTCATTTTGATGGCAATGACGTCATTTTGAAAATATTGAAAACTGTCGCTTAAATAAATTAAACCAAATCACAAACAATATTTCATTTTGATGCACAGTGACGTCATTTTAAATATGTTGATTGATATGTGATGACAGAAAATCAAACTTTACTATCGTTGGGTTGTCCAATTTTGAAAAATTTCTTTAAGTCATTGTGTTCTTAGGATTAATAATGGATTACGTATCTATCCATAAAAAAAATACTACAAAAAACTCAGAATATTTGCAAAGTGAGGTAGAATTCGTCTTTATTAGCAAGGACAGGGAGCTTGTACTCATATAAGAGCATAATACAATGCCAATGGCTAATTCTTCTTTTATTAATGGGATCAGCTTGTGGAATACGCTTCCACTTGATGTTAGGAATGCTGGTACTGTTGACGTTTTTGAGAAGGGGCGCAAAACTTTTTGAATTATTAATTTTCTTTATTTAGTATACTATATAATACTATAATTGGGAGTCTGGTTTTTCATCCATCTTTTATTTTATTTTTATTTTTGTTTTTGAAATTTGATTAAATAAATTACTGGATACTTTGCTTATTGGATTTAATGTTTTTTATATTAAACAATTCGAATTT
Organism: Platyura marginata; assembly: GCA_026745375.1. Lineage (NCBI taxonomy): Eukaryota > Metazoa > Arthropoda > Insecta > Diptera > Keroplatidae > Platyura > Platyura marginata. Next base: position 17,112 of record JANSTT010003261.1, read on the forward strand.
CAAAAATATGCACTTAATTAACGTGCCTTCAACTAGTCGTCGTACTTTCTGTAACAAATTCTTCCCGTCAGTTAACTAGAGTAGGTATTTGAAAATCTTTCCGTGTAGGTGTGAGTTTTTCAGGATGTCCTATTACAGTGGAATTTAACGTTGAAAGTTTTTTTTTGGAGTACTTTAATGGAGAATCTTATTGTTTGATTGATTGATTGATTTTGATAGGAGTGTGATTTTTTATGAATCACCTACACTGCGACCTTTACTAGACCTATTGTACTCGTATAGTACTCCAGTTACATTTATCTTAATTGATCTGATCATCTCTTTTTTGTGGGAAAATGTAGCACTTGAAGTGTTTTTTTTACAAATGCTCGCTATTTCACTGTCATTTAAGTAATGCTATTTTTTTGAGATAATGCCAATATCAGACTGTTTTTAAGTGCAATCCAACCACACGGCCTCAGATTCAAAATAACATACCAGAGAGAATCTTATTCAGTTATGTCTAGCCCATCATGAAGTCTTTCAATTGGAGATCATACGTCTCTAGCATCATAAACAATTTTCTCTTGAGCGGCTCGGAAGTTGTACCGCAGTAATTTGTCATTGTACCTTCCAAAAGATATCTCGTTGTTTCACTCAGTTTAAATTTCGTTTAAACTCGTTCACTTTCAATCGTAGAGAAGATGCTCCACTTTTCAACAGCATTAACGCGTCTTTAAAAATAAATGCTAGACTTCTTCCTTCTATAATTTTTTGATGTTTTTTTTTTTTTTAAATAAGTTATAAAAATTATTTATATCAATTTACAGCATTGCAGTTTCATTTTCATCGCACGATCTTATTCTTCTTCAATATATTCTGTTTTTCGATCTGCGCCGATCCAACATTTCTGCGCAGACATTCCACAACCAAATAGGTCAATATCCACACAAGAATTGTAACCTTAACTGTTCATTTGTTTGGTCTTTTATTATACAGGTGTTAGTATTGTCCGATCGAATAGTTTTCATGATGAATAATATTTTGATTAAATACAAACACGATACGATAAAGAATGCACAAGAAGAAAATATTATACTATAGGTAACTAAAATCGAAAAATGATAAATAGGACTAGATTGCAGTAAATAATTATTTATGATTATTTTATGTGCTTGAGGCACATGCCGCATATTTATATAAAATAGAAATAATCAACTTTTAAGCTAAATGGGCAAAAAATTATGGATTGCCAATTCTTAAAGAGCATAAATATTTTTTTTTCCATAAAATTTTTTGCTTTCTATAATTTTTTTTTTTTTTGTAAATTAAATTATTTCTGTGTTGTGAATTTATATGATTTTGTGACATTTTTGGATTTGTTAAGAAGATATATAAATATTAAAGTCTAGTCTCTGATTACCAAGACCAATTCTAATTGTTGAAGATAACTAGCGACCGGATTAATAGAAAATATTTATTTAAATTTTGACAAATCTGTTAAATGAAGATTTTTTTGTCTATTTCTGTCTATTTTCCTATAAAAGTTTACTTTTTTGAAATTTTTCATTTACAAAATATTAGTTTAATAAATTAATAAATTACCAATTCGAATTGTTAAGTTAACGATGTTATCATCCTTTTAATTTCACATTTCTTAGTTTTACACAGCCGGGCATTACTTTCTTCTCTCGAAAAAAGGCCTATGTCGTGATTTATAATTTTGAAAGTGAAAATATTTTTTCGAATAGAAGGACTAGCCTTGACATTTCGTCGTATCAACTCCATAAATAATAATCTGATAAATCACTGATAAAGCGACTGAAAAGTACTAGATTAAACAAAGTGATTGAAGATGGCTGCCGCTTTTAATGTGGAACCTGTACTGGAAGCATGTAGCTGTATCTTATCGTCTCGTCGTCGTTTACGAGACGATCTGATCGCTATTTGCTAGTACGTAATATTATCGCATCGCCTTTTTTTGTACTAGATTTTTTGTCATAATTATAAACTATTGTGTAAACCTTTGTTTGATGTTTTGTTTACGGTAGAAATTTAAAAAAAAAAGAAAATATTTTAAAGTGAATTGTCAAAAATTGTTTTTAAACGCATAGCTATTTTGGAAAGTTTTGGTGAAATTTTGAAATGTTTGCTTTAATTCTCAATTTTTCGAGAAACTAGGACAACTCGAATTGTTGGTGTGTTGTAATTTTTGCCTTAAAATTGAGGTTGTTTTATGAATTTTTTGAACAACTATTAAAAAAAAAGAAGTGATTTTTTAAACTTAATTAATTAAAAAAGTACAATAATATTTTTTATATACGGTAAACTAAAAGAAAAATAGAACTGAAAATCAATTATTATTTTGTATCCAGTAAAATAGCACATACACACGATCAACAATAATTGATCGTCAAAATGGTGACACGATCATCCGGCGATAATGCTTACATACTACCACTACTGATCTCATTTGTAAATGTGACCACTTATCGGTCAGTAAAATTTGTTTGACTTTTTCGAATACCCTGAGGCCCTGAGCAAAAAAAGACATTTAAATTTCTTCTCGATTTCACACAAAATCTAAATCTAATAGATTTGTTAGCATTTCTTAATTTAATTTTTATTTTTTAATGTTTTTTTTAATTTAAAATCTGATTTGTTAACATGTCGTAAATTTTTAATGTTTTTTTTTTAAGTTAACTTAAATACTTTAAAAACAAGAATTCACTATTCAATCTACAACGAATATTATCTATTGATTGATATTCTACATTTTACAAAATCAAATATAGGATGAATTAAATTAAGCACGTGAATATTGATTCATTTATAAATAATAACAATTCATCAAGGTGCGCCATAATTTTTAGGTCAGTCGACATGAATACACACATTACGCTAATCCTTCCGTGATTGTATATGGAAATAGATGCCCCACATTTTATATTGTAGATATATAAGATTTTCTTAAATTTTAAATTATTTGGATCAATATTTTCAGTCCTAACAACATTAAGTCAAGTTTATGAATCAACATTAGGATAAATTTGATTTTTTTGTGAGTAATTTTTTCAAGTCTACTCTATGTTCAATATGCTAATTATCTTAATTTTAAGGTAGAGATTACAAAATACTGTAGGCATTTAAGATTCTTTAAAAATCTGAAAAATGTTTACACTCTGATAACGTAGTTTTCTCCTTTTGTACGAATACACGGTTTTGAATAGGACTTTACGAAAATCAACGGAGAACGGCCGATGCCTAATGCATCCATTTCATTGGTGTAAATCGATAGCTTATATACAATACCCGCTAACTCATTTTTACCGATTTTTTTTATTGTATAAGATTGATGTTTATGAAACCCTGCAACTATTTCATCACAAAAAGTTTGTTTTAAAAATTTGGGTTTTTTTTGCACTGTTTGACTATCGGCTAACTCAATACACTATACAAAACAATAAAGTTTTTACTGTCTTCTGAAAAGTATACATAAAAATGAGTTAGCGGCTATTGTATATAAGCCATCGATATAGACGTACCGCTCTGTTTTACGCTACGTTTTCAGTAACAAAAATGATGTGAAAATCGCTTAATTATGTACTTATAGAGGGATGAGTGCCTAATCCAAAGGACTCTGACTCTCTTAAAAGAATTTAATAAGTTGATCTCATGATTTGAGTGTCGAGTGCACCCGATGTTTATTTATACATGAAATTCGGAGTGTCGAAATCTGACTAATTGGTGAAATTTATTGTTTTCCTCAGCCTTTAAATTTATTCATTTATATAAATTATTATTTAAAAGTCGATAAAACTAATTTCATCTTTTTTTTTTCATTGCAGGTAAGAATGAATTTCAATTTAGATGATTCATCGATAATAATTTATTGGTAAGTACCTTACCTGCCTACATGTAAAATTTATGGTTTCTTTTTTATATTGATTGAAAATTGAAACAATTGGAAATTAACAATCACAAAAATTATTTGTTTATTGTTTATTGTGAAAAATGAACAGTTTGGTCATAGTGAAAATTATGCAACAGAACCAAATATATTTGTTGATAGGATTATATGCAAAAAAAATTTTCTTGCATATATTTACAGACATGCTGAAATAAATTCAAAAACTTAAAGAATCAATTTTTTAGACTCAAACGACAAATCGTTAATATTAAAAAAACATACATTAGTGCAATAGTGCAGTACGTCATCCAAAGATACAAAAATAATAACAATAGAATTGCAAATAACATACGAGGGTCATTTAGTAAGTCCCTGAAAAATTGAATAGATGATGGTCTCAATCGTAAATCCCATATCGAGGGCTAATATTCAAAACTGTCTATCTGCAATTTTAACGAAAATGAGTTTTTGATGGCAAACTCTTTACTGACCACAACTACATACATGATATTAATTTCAAACTAAAAAATCGATTCTAAGACTAATTTTTTATCATTTTTGATATTTGCCTATCTACTTACGACATTTATTTGTGAATGCAATAGTGTCTATCTACTATAAATTCTATACGATTTGTTTGCTTTTCCTATTCTATACTTGAGTTTTACAATAACATACTTAACTTGTTTTTTCGCTCTCCTGAAAAATTGTGTTTTTGCAGATAGACAGTATTGAATATAAGCCCTCGATATAACATCTGACAAGTACCATATTTTGGTAGTCTACACTAAAATTTTCATATAGATCTATCAAATAATTCAGTTTTAAGCAGACCACGTTTTGTTTTTTTTTTTTGCAAAAATGGAAAAATTGAATTTCGTGTGTTGATTAAACACTACTAAAAAAATTCCTTCTTTAATTTTTCATGGACTTACTTAGGATAATCAAAAGAAAAATCCAAAAAAAGTACAAATTTAAAATGCTTCGAAGATTACAAATCAAACAGAAAGAAAGAATAAATATAATTGGAATGAAACTACATATTATGAAAATGTCTTACAAGTCCTTTTCATTAGTTCGACAAATAAAACAGTCCGAATTGGGTTTTTTTTAAACAAGAATGACTAAATGCTAAAAACGAATAATTTTCTCAAATGACTCAAAATTTAATATTTTTGAGTATAATGCTGCAGTCTTCTTTTATGTGTGTTTGTAAATGTGACCACTCTATCGGCCAGCAACATTTATTTTCGAATACAAGACCCTATGAATAAAGGGAATAAAGGCTACATTAGATAAGATACAATAACTATTCGAATACAAGACATAGGTGAGGGAAGACTGTAGGTTTATATACATAAGCCATGTTGTCACGTTCAACAACATGTTTCATTGATATTTTGTTTGTTATTTTATTTTTACGACCCTATCAAAAAGGATAAATGAAGTTTAACCTGTTGAAAATCACGAACTGGTTGTTGGACGACATCACAAACTTATCGTTGGGCGACAACTGTCTTTATAATGGGGTGATCCAACTTCGGATTCCGAATTTAAAAATATAAGTATAACAAATTTAAGGATATCTTCGGACTTTTTTTTATTATTCGATCATTTGATGAATTTCATTAATTAACAATGAAAAAAAATATCAATTAAATGGCCGCCTCTGGGAGCTTTTGCAGCAGCGGATCCTTTCGATGTAATTTTCGATGACTTTTTCATAGATTTCGGGGTATTATCTCGGCTGTCACATGTCGAATGTTGGTTTTTAGGTGCTCCAACGTTTCGGTTTTGTGATGGTTAAGCGTTCCATTTCGTAATTGTGTTGTTTCACACTCACATCTGACACTTTTAACACATGTGTCTGATTTACAGTGCTGCCAACATAGGAAACTCGAATTGAATCACCCTCTATAAAACTAACGTAGATCCGTAAAACAATAAAAACTTTAAAAAAACTTCAAGAACTATACCAAATAGAAAATGTTTCGCATTAAGTGCTATAGAATTTTTCATATTTTAAATCAATGTTTTTTTTTTAATTACAATGTGAATTTTATGACAAAGTTACAACAACAAATATTTTCTTGCCATTCCTTATTGATCTCTTTTATCAAAAAGGATAAATTTATTTTTTCTTAATCTTTTAATTGCTTTTATTCAATTTTTTATTTATTAGTATGGTGAACCTTGAAAAGTTAGGTATAACAGTGAGACAAAGAGAAGAAACTGAATAAAAAACAGACAAATTGAAGATCGTTAATTACTTAAAAACTAAATTGGTTTCTTTTATGAATCTTAATACAATTTCGTTGCCTTTTAAGTACTATATGTACCTTTCGTTTGTTTTGGTGATATTCTGTATTTTTGTCTAAGCACTGTAGATTTTCATCCAACACAATTTTGATCGTTGATCGATGGCTTCCTGACAAATTCAATTATAAATATTAAAAATTATACCCTCTAGGCAAATTAAAGTACTTAAATTATCTATAGTTTTTTGGGGCATCTTTGAGAGGGAATGTTTCCTTTTTATGTTTATCAACATACTATTATAGGTACATATGTACCAAACTAAATGACCATAAATCATTAAGAGGTAACGTAAACACCCCGAAATACACGTGTTTTAATTTAAAATTATCATCCATTTCGCAAAACCGATATTTTAGGAGTTTTTCCACTACAAAACGTTTTGATATTTCTATTTAGCTGCAGAACGCTGAACAAATTTTCTTTGCTCCGGATGTAATTTGACTGCCTACCAAATTTTGTCATATTTTCACATATCGCAGACTAATTTTAATAGAAACGCCCAAGGCGGTAATTTAAATGGATTGCACAGAAATAAAATAAAATATTAATCAGGAATCAATTATTAATCTTAATTTTCTCTGGTTTGTATAGGTATAGACTTCATATTGATATATATGTACCCTATAAGTACGCTATATAGTAAGAAAATACAAATTAAAAAAAAAATTTATTGAAAACGGGGTTTCGTTGAGATGACATTTTTAAAAACATTCTAATTTCAACGGTCGATGGAATTAAAATGAATAATTTTGTATCTTAAGGAGTTAGATTTATGAGCCTAACAACTAAATATTCGAAAAAGTACTATAAAAATAGTCTATTTTATCAATTGATAACAGACAATAAATAGATTAAATAATAATCAATGATTCGGTGACAGATAATGAGAAAATATTTGTTCTTTTCCATTATTTAAATAATTAATAAATGAGGTAATTTATGAGTACATCAAAAATATACCACAGGTGAAATAATGAAAAATTAGCTTTCATAGAGTATGTACAGTAGACTCTTGATTATATTTACTCTCGGATATATTTACACCAAAAATTTTGTATGAAAATTTGAAGTTATATTTACCGAACCATTTTTTCATTCAGTTATATTTACACCAAACGTATTTTGATACCTTACTCGAAGTTATATTTACTAGGCAAAAATGTTCATTCAGTTATATTTACAATATTGTTTTCCATTATAAAATTAAAAATTATTATAAAAATCACCAGAAATGTTAGGATTCCTCTACATGATGAATACGTGTCTTATTTTTTTCCTAGAATTCCATTTTTATGTCGCAAAGTAAGAAATTGCATTGTATTTTGGCATGTTATGTTGAGTTTTTGAACGGTTAGATATTGTTTTCGTGAGTAACAAACAAATGCCCTCCTCCATCAGCTTCCTTCAATATAATCGTGTTGCACTTCCTGCGTTCTGCAGTTTGGTATCCCGGATTTTCATCAATATAGGCTCTAAGATCGTAATAATCTTATAGTATTTTAATTTTGGTTCCATATTTAATTCACATGTCCACTGACCACTGACCAGCTCACCGGAGTCTGTCAAGTTTTACTGGCTGTGTATCCTAGATAGGTGAGCAGTCCAACAACTACATCCATGTATGTTTAAAAAATAATAAAATGTCATTAAATATAAATTCCTCACTGTTTTTTTTTACTCAGTTATATTTCAAGCCCTGACATTTAATTGGTAAATATAACCGAGAGTATACTGTATTTTGAAAAAGCTTTATTCACTGATGAATTGCCTCAAATGTTCTTAAGAATAAACGAATTTTGTTTATAGAGGGGTAATAGGACGGAATACTAATTTGAGTGATGAATCCAAAATTGATGTTTAAGGTGGGTGCACATTTTAGTGACGACTTGCTTAAAAGTTTTTTTATTTTTAAATTTTTATCGATATATGCAGGCTGAGGGCTTTATATTAACAGCAAAATAAAACAATAGAAGCCTTTAGTGCAGCGATTCCAAATTGAGGGGACGCGACCCAACTTGGGATCGCATGCATTCATATATCAATGTCTGTACTAGGACTGAGCTTTTTTGATTTAGCCTTCTTAACCCTAATGTTTCGACAAGTTTTCGCTCAACCGATAGTTTGTAAGCATTTTTACCAGTCTTTCGCTTCGCCATTCTGTCGAACGATAAAGTTTGTTTATTACAAGTAAATAAATAAATAGTTTTCTATAGTTAATACATAATACCTTGGAAATGATTAATGCGTCATAGTAAATAGAGTTTTTATAAATTTGTAAAACAGTGTGAAGTGGAAAAAGTTTTTTTTAAATCAAAATGGCAATGCTTATTTAGAAATATCTTATAGAAAAAGTGTTGTTCCAGAAATTTATAGATCATTTAATTCATCAAACATTTTTTAATTTATAATTTATTTATTTAATATAAACATAACCACACAAATATCTGTCAAATATTTGCTGGGTTTACATTTAAATTATGTCGACATTGAATACATCGGGTAATAATTACAAACTAGTGAGCATTCAATTTTTTCGCAATGGACAATAGGCGTTCGACAGTCGAAACTCCAACTGCTGCTGCTGGTCCTTAATTTCTTTGAGTCTACCGAATTCATAAAATCAAGTTTTGGATATGAACATAATGTTTATTGTCAATGTACCAAAATTAAGGGCTGATTTAAAAAAGTTTAATAATGGGATTTTCAAAATATTTACACTACACATTATTTATTTCCCAAGACAAAAACCAAATTTTATTGGGTCGATCCATCCTTTAACTGATATATGTTCTATATGCCATCTTATAAGAGAAATTATAGATTATAATTATAGATTGTAATTAAAATATAATGTCAAATTGTCAATTGTAGATTGATTTTTGTTATTGCAGCTTACTCTATTGTTTTTTTTTATAAAGATCGTTATTCATAAAACCAACCTCCCTTCTGGTGCAAAAAAAATTAAGTTTTCACTGCTATAGTTCAACTTCTTGAGTTTTCTTTTTAATTTTTTTATTCACTATGTTATTATTGATTTTTAAATTATGAGATAAACTCAAACAATATCAACTAAATAAATAAAATTAAGGTTTTTATGTACAATTTTCGGTGGTCCTGATTACAAGAAATGTATTTTTCGTATTAAAATGAATTAACGAAAAGAATCATGGCTATTTTTACGTTTTTTTTTTAACAAAAAAGATAAAAAGGATCAAAAGCTGTTTATTGTAAAGAGAAAAATGCGATAAATTTTTTTTTTCATGATAAATAATGTCTTTTTAACAATAAAAAAAAATAAACTTAAATATCACAATATCAGGTAAACTTTTTAAATCGTTTTTTTGTCCTTCTTGGAATTATATAATATTCTGTGAGATTCTTTCCTTCAAATATGCAGTATGTATCGATGGGTGGGAAAAAGTACTTTTTGTAATTTTATTATTTTTAAAAATATTTAAAATGTGTTTTTTTTTTAAGTCTGTACGTTACTCTATCTACATACATAGAATAATCGAAAGATCAAAAATATTTATCAATAATTTTATTTTTCGCACCATTTTTTAATAATAAAATTTTTTCAAAAAATAAAAAAATATCTAAAATTCTTTATTTTGAAAAATATTTTCAAATTTTAATGAAATTGCGCACCATTTTTTCTAAATTCGTCTTCCTACGTATGTCCATTATTGTAGGCGGTGCTGCTATCACAAACCAATGAAGGTTGTCGAATGTTTCATTTTGTGTTGTCTCAGTCGCGCGCCCGATCGCAGCACACAATCAAAAAAAAGACTTTTGGTATGTTTGTAGTTGTGTACACCGTCAAACTAACGCATACACATACATTGATTAATAAAAGCAAACATACAGAGTGGCAATGAATAAAAAAAAACAACTCTATAGTCATACAATTTTATCGGGATTATAAATTTTTTTTTTTTTCTTATAATATGAATATGTCATTTAATTACTAGATAGTTTTTGATATTAATAATGGTGATTCTATGAAAATATTTTTGCTGTGGAATTTGTTTTTTTCTTATAGACCGGAAATAGTATTGGATGGAATTTATTTTTTCCCACCAAGAGTTAGGTACATGCATACATGTATGCGATATTGCTCAATGGCGGAAATTGTACAATTATTATTCGGAGAGTTGCCATTTAAAATAAGTGAGAAATTTGTTGTTTTGTATAGCTAAAGGTCAAACAACTCGAAACAATGCTTAGAATCGTTTTAGTTGACGAATTATGATATACATTAACTAAATAACATAAATTACCATAACCTCAAAATATTACTAAAAACCACGTGTTTCTTAACTGGCTTCAAGAGGAAACATAGATTTTATTACTTTCGATTTGTAAAATTACGCTAATTTTATTTTCATAACTGTGCGAAAACGGTCGATAGTTCAATTCGCAATTTTACTAACGCTGTTCGAACAATAAGGGAACATTCAGGCTATTAGAGCAATTAAATACTGAAACGAAAAGTATTTTCGTTCCTATAAATAACGTTTTAATTAGGTTCAATAGTTTTTTTTAACCTCTTCAGGGACGAATTTTTAATTTCGGATTTTTTAATTTTTTATGTTTTAATTCTATAAAGTATTGTAATATTCTTTAAGAGTTTAAGGGATTAGAGTGCTGAAATTAAAATGACACATCTAGAAGAACATTTGTTTAATTACTTAGTCACCAATTTTACGTAAAATATCCTGGTAAATTTATAACAAATGTGGAAACGTTAATTTCAATGGACCAAAGATTTTATTTTTGGCATTTCATTTATAAGAAGGATTATAAACACTAAACAATTTATTTGAATTTTTCATCGCGCCACTACTCGAATGGCAACGATTAAATGATTTATGAAGCGATCAAATGTACTTCGGCCTATATCCAGAGGTACTATAGAGATCCTAGTCAATATCAGCAACTTAGAGAATGTGTGATAATGAAACTGCAAAATGTTCAAAGAGGTTAAGAAAGTTAGTTAAAATTCGGACAGAATTCTATAATCTTGGATTTCATTCGTTTTTAAATTGTACAAATAAATTTTCGTTTCAGTCCGTCATTAAAAATATTTTAGTTTTTATATTATCCAGAAGAATATTATTATTTTTACTTCCCGATCACGTTTTTTCAATGCGCAATTTTAGATAATCGAATTAGGAGATTTTAATTTTGGGGAATTTGTTTACAAAATTTTATTTGAATAGATAAAGACGTTTTTAGTTTGTGAAATTTGATTTAAAAATAAATAAATAAATGTTATTATTGCAGACTTTTCATTTTCTTATTAATTTTTATCTTTAAGTATTGTTTTCTGCTGAAATTTAGCAGTTTGTTTATTGATTAGCTTTAAATTTCCTATAATATTATATTAATATTAATTTATAACATTGATATTTAGTATCACAACAATAAACTTATCGCAAATATTACGATTACGACCTTTTGTTGTTGTTTTGTTGAATATTTTACCATCAAATCGAAACGTTTTTCCAACTAAATGGTTATAAATACTCATTGATTGTCGTAACATTTTAATTATACATAACAAAATCTTCAAGAAACATATAAACTACCCCTATATCTGGTTGTTAAAATAAATTTACGTGAGGCGAAAAAGGCAACATTACTAAGCTCTGTTTACAGTTTACTGGTTTTTTATTGCTGTAACTTGTTGCTTCTTCATTTTTTTTTTTTATTTTTTTTTAGAGAGAGAGGTGGGTTAAATTTGTTTGCCAGGTTCTTTATGTATATTGTGTAATTCACTGATTTTTGTCAAAAGATTATGGTTGGAATTTGAAAATTTAATGAACTTAAACCGATTTTGGTCAGTAAATAGGATTTTTTTCATTTAGTATATTATGAATCTTTTAAAATTACAACATAACCATTCCGGTCAGAATATTATACAACTTAATATTTTATATTTTTTTGGTGTATTGAATTTAAAATGTCTAAGGATGAGAATCGGCATTAAAATGATTTAATGAAGAACAACATTATTATTTATTTGTTTTGGTTTTGATAGGAGTGTAATTTTTACTTAGCCTTATCCTTATTGTATAATACTCCATTTAAATTTATCTCAATTGATCTGACGATCTCTTTTTTTGTGGGAAAAATGTACCACTTGAGGTGTTGAAATGCTCACTCTTTCACCGCCATTTAACGCTTATAGCTATTGTAACTAACTGTAGTAAGAAATCATTAATATAGTAATATGCAGGCAATCCTCATATAATATGGCGTTATGAGACGCTCAGCGTTAAATCGGCCTAACCCCAAATTTCTTGAACAGAGATAATCGCGTTTGAAACAAAAACGTACATAATGAATGTACATTTTAAATTAATAAAAACATCAAAATTATTTGTTGATAAAAATCTTCAAAAAGCTAATTTTTTTAGGACCCATTACGACATTTTCAAAATTTAAGAAAATATAAATGCTAAAGGAACGTCTAACAAAAAAACTATTATCTTGGAGGATTGTAATGCCCTTTGGCATTAAATAATACAAAATTTTTAAATTGGCTTATGTTCTGAGGATGGATGGTAAGGGTTAGGGATTCACGTGACTTCTCACTTATGAGAATTTTCTTCCAATTGGTATCTCGGACTTCTGTAATCGTTAATCGTGGACAAGCTCCATTATGTAAGCGTCATGTGTTTACTAGTTGAATTTGTTGTATAAATGTTATAAGCGTTGAATAAATAATTTTTGTTGAGCGACTATACTCTGTTCGCCGGTTTGTCGAGCTTTCCTTTCCGCTTACCTCGTTTTCCATTCTTTACTTGGCTCAACAAACACGAGCTAATTGATGGATGACGGAGGGATATTTTGTTAGAAATTCGACATAGGGATATCGGATATAGATTTAGATTTAGATTTAATAAATAATTGACAAATCATATAATTGTAGCGACCGAGAGGAATGTTACATCGTTATTAAATAGTTTATTAAAATCGACTAAGAATTTAATTACGGGACATAGGAACACGTGTATTTTTAATTTATCCTTTTATGTTTTTCGTCTTCTCCAAACGTCCTGAATTGTGTGAGACACTCCATAGTTGTTGTGTTATGATGTTCCTTTTGAAAAATGTATTGCGTCCCAAAGTCCACGTTCAATTCCTTTTCTATTTCTTCTGTATTTTCAATTATTTTGTGTAACATTTTTATCTATATTCTTATCGTTTCAAAGGCGATCGTCTTTCGCTGCAGCTTTCAGCTTCCTTCCTCGGCCGAAACTTCTCACTTTTCTTCAACTAAAACTCGCGCTCAGCGAAATGATAAATTGTGTGGATTGATGTAGGAAAGAATAGAGGAGCTTTTACACAAAATTAAAATTAACATGATATTTATGGGTAATTATGGAACGAACCACCCCTTGGTCGTTAAAGGATTAGAATTAGATAGACTAACAGGTAAATGGCATGCCATCCAAAGACGATTAATCCGATTGTTCATTTAAATTAAAAGAAGATTAAAAGAAGTGAAGTGTGGAATTAGCCCTCAATAAAAAATATATATTTTAGATGAAATGATCTATGATCCAATGTAGTAGTAATAGACATAAATGTCCGATTATCGGTTAGTTCTTATTGAGATCCTTTAAAGCAATAACATTCCATTCTGGAGTGCCTAACTGGGCACGATGAAGAGTTGGCGAAATATGTTTCCCCTTTTCAAAATTGTAAATGCCAAATAGATGGGTCCAGTAATAATGTAATGCAATTAATACTTCGACAGTTTGAGTTTTTGGATTAATTTCTATTATAAAATGGAAATAGTATAAAGGATGATACACTAAATTACCCCTTTTAAGCATTCAATTGTTTTTATTCGGTACATATTTATAATATTTACATAAATTAAACAAATTCTGATTGAAAACTTTAAATTATTTATAGCTATTTCTTTGGATGTATTTCTATTCCCATTAAAAAAATGTTATTGCACATTTTTGTTTGATATTTCATGACTTTTTTCTTATTCAATTTAATTTCAATAGAAATTTAATTGAATTTCTCTGTCTCGTTTATGTCCTTTTTGTTTTCCGATGTGTCTTTTCGACATCTTTCGCTGTGAATCGTTTTCAATATTTGTACAATACCTTTATCGAATAAATACGACGGATATTACTCTCCTGAATGGAATATTAAGTACAAAAGAAGCCTCTTCCACTTCAATAATAATCAAAAACGATTAAAGAGACACTTGCTGGGTGTTTTTTTTTTTTTTTTGTTAAATATTTTTCAATTTTTTTTTCTTCAAACACCGTTGAACTATTCATCAAAATGGCGGCTTCTTTTACTCGATTGGAATATCATCATAGCACACATGGCAATATAATATCTGGAATTACAATCTTAACGCAATACTTCTAAGAGATTAGGAAAATGTATTTATTGTGTGTCATCAGTGTAAAGAAGTCGTCGGTGGTGTAGTAAATAGCGTAAACACATAGGCCCCTATAGATGAATGTTTTAATATAGAAATACATATATCCTACACATGCTTAAAACG